>JAATLQ010014710.1:14630-29796 GCA_013421005.1 Heliconius erato x Heliconius himera | reverse complement strand
TAATGAGCATATGACACGTCGAAATATAAACAATCCTTTATATAAAATACCTAAAGTAAATAATTTTTATGGCAAACGTACAAAAGAATGGACAGTTCCAAAGATATTTAACTCTTTTCCATCAGAGATAAAAGATACTGCAAAACAGTTAAATATTGTGAAACGTAAACTAAAAAATATACTAATGTCAAAAGAATTTGAATTACCGATATAAAAAACAAATCATTAAAAAAAAAAAAACTATTATTTAATTAAAAAATATATATTGTATAGAGTATAATAATTAAAATACAAAACAAACAATGTAAAAAAAATATATTAAAAAAAAATACTTAAAGATTAAATGTAATAAAACTTATAATAATAGCCTTGCCGCAATAACGCACATTTCGTTGTTGATGCCGAGTTATCTCGGCGTATTTTTGTTGCTTACCCACTTTAAAAAAAAAACAATCTATTATGTTTGTTAAATATAAAACGTTTATATAAACAGTTGTTATTTAAAATTAGCTTATAAGTTTAAAGCTTGTTTTTTACTCATAGTGTTTTAAGTTTAAGTTCTAAATGTGTATATGAGAGCTTTGTCCGTCGGTAAACCATTTAAATGGTTTGGCGGAGTAGATGTAAGTTTTTTATATTTGTTATTTTGAGAAAATAAATTAAAAAAAAAAAAAAAAAAAAAATAGAAATCAAATCAAGTGAAAAATATTTTTGTTTTCACGTTGTGTTGCGCATATATAATAGGGTAGATAGAAAGAACCTAGTATTAAGATAAAAAAAACTTAAGTACTTAACATTCCCCTAAAGGTGAATCGAACCTACAAGTGTAAATTCATTTTTATTCATTCATTCAAAACAAGACTTTTTTTTGCGGGATAAGTAGACCTTATCTTAAGACACTCAGTTTACCGTTTGAGACGTTGCGTGTCGATGCGGAGCTCAATGTCGCGTTTTGTCATGTTACGAGAGCGAAAAAATTAAAACACTTCATCCTTAATGCAAAAAAGCAAAAAGCTAAAAACAACTTAAATTATATAAACAATTTAATAAACTTTTTAGATAAACTTTTATAGGAATTATTAATTATAAAAACAAACATAAAAGTAATAAGAGTAAATTTAAAATCTAATTGTCGTAACATAACATATGCGTAATAAATAAATAAAAATTATAGATTGTGTATAATAAATAAAATACATTATAATATAAAAAATATTTTTTTATTTTCAAGACCAATTAAATATACCATTACATACAAAATTAACAATCAAACATTGTCATCTAAAAATAACATATTTAAATAAAAAAATAAAAAAACACCTTTAGAATACAGTTTTAAAGTAATGAATATTTTATTCGGTACTGGTTTTTAAACTTACAACTGAATAAAAAAAAAACTTACATAGAGGGTCCTGTATAGTGATCAATATTAAAAATAACAAGAATCCACTAATTTAACTTATAAATAATTATAATAAAATAATCTAAAACAATAAATAACACCAAAATTGTTTTCCCTACTTCTGTTTCATAATCAACATTCATATAAAACAAAAAAGCAATTGTACAAATCTATTACAATTACTAACACAATTCCAATAAATTATTCCCCACTTTAGATAAAATAAATCGAATAAAGCACTTAAGTTAAATCTGGATCGATCGTTGCTTCTCAACCATATCGGTGACAACACGGGAGCCTTTGTCACTGTCTTGCTCTGAGATTATTCTGTTAATAATATTAGCGCAGTCCTTATTTTCTATTATACTAACATGGTTACCCTCTAATAGATGAACAGTAACCGGTCCGTCGGTGAATTTGTCAAGACCGTAGTTTTCTTCTATGACCAAGAATGGTGGAGTTTCCTTGGGACGTAGAAGGGTAATAGGTGCCTTAACTTTGACTATTTCACCTTGGTTAAGGACCATTTGGAGGCGGTCGAAGCTGGCGGTGGCCGTGGCACCGATGAAGTGGTTGCTGTACACGTTTTGTACTGGACACGCCTGTAAGGGAAATAACAATTTTAAACTTTCAATTAAATGACCTAAGCAAAGAGAATAGAATTTTATGTTAAAGTGACATATTTTAGTGGTTATATAAAAAAATAAAAAATATAAGAGGACGTCATGGCGCAGCAGCACATCATTGCACTGTAAACGTGACATTTGTGGATTCCATTCTGGAATCCACAAACGTCACGCTTATTCATTCGGGGGAATGAATTATTTAATATTTATATTATTAATTTATCTTCTAGTAACAAAACAGAATGCGGTGTTGAGTTCAACTATTTAATAAAAATCGGTGGAAAATGGGGAAGGAAGTGGCTTAGCCAGAGGCCAGTCGTGGCGCAGCGGCACGAGGTGTGACTGTAAAGTCGACTGGTTGTGGGTTCGATCCCCACTCGAGGAGATGAAATAGTTACTTAAATTTATATTTCCATTTCTTCGCTCTGGTGTCGAGGTTAAGCGCGGCGTTGAGTTCTGCCACTCAATAAGCAATGCCTCCAGAATTCGGCAGAAAGCGGGGAACGGAGTGTCTTAACACTGCGTTCCCTCTGCCTACCCTGCTGTGTGCGCGATATAGCGTGAAGCTGATTTAATTTTTTTTTAAAGTGGCTTAGCAAACTAGGTTCCGCCTGACTACCTTACTATATGCGGGATACACCGTGAAGCTAAGAAAAAAACACAATATCTTAACTTACATCAATAGCACACTGAATTCTATCTTCAAAAGAGTCTATGTCATGTAATTTATTCATGAGTTCCTGAGTGACTTCGTTGTTGGGAGCCACCACGTCGATGATGTGGCATAGGAGACTGTTCTGCATCAGCCTCTCATTCTTAGTAGATATTACCATGCTTAGGAGACCGTAGAGAAAATCTGGACTGCCATCAACACAAAATAGGTGTCCGTTGTGACCTTAAAATTAATTGTTATTAAGAATTATTGTTAAATTAAAATAAGGTAGTCGTAACGCAGGGGTAAAAGCGTGTCACTGTAAACAATGTGGATTCGATTTTCACGCCATGAAATTATATATTTAATATTATCATTTATTGGCTCTGGTGTCGAGTTCCACCACTCAACACGCAATTCCTCCAGAATTTGGCGGAAAGAGAGTAACGAAATGTTCTGGCACTCGGTCCCCTCTACCCACCCTGCTGTAAGCTGGAAACAGCGTGAAGATGAACACGATAGAGAATATTTATTTGTGTAAAATGATAGTCACATATATAGGCAGTAAATATTAATATAAAAAAGGAGTTTTTAGTATATTAAACGAGTTCTAACCTTCACGTTCCAATATTTTTGCCAACTTCAACATTGGCAGGCAACCAAAACTGTATCCAAGTAGAATGTAAGGACTTCCGGGACTCAACCTCGTTTTGACGGTCTAAAAACAAAAGTCACATGATCTAATGTTATTTAATATAATTTAAACAATAATAAAAATTAATGATATAAATCTTTTATCAACAACATAGGGCACCCCCTGTTTATCTGCTATCTTTCTATATACGCGATACATGGATGCGTAAAGCTAAAAAAATATCTTCCAATAAAAATTGACACAGACGCTGTTTACTAGATTCGGATACAAAAACATACAAATAAATAATGTAAATTACCCTATGCAATCTCTCAACTAGGCTGTTGATATCGTCGCGTGGCTCCAACCCCAGTTGCAGCACGCACACCTTCAGCTTGAGGCGGCGACAGAGAGGAGCCATCACAGCGGCACATCCTTCTATTCCAGGCAACACGAACATCACCACTTCGTTTTCATGTACTGATACATCCGTCTGGAAAAAATGTATAGTGGTAACAATTTTTTCCCATTTTAATATTTTACTCTTCACAATAAAAATCAAGAGTGGCAAAATTTTTAATCTTTGATTGCGTTGACTTAGAAGTTTAATATTTTCTGTGCTTCAAGGGACCATAGATTTGAATATTTGGTCTCGAGTTAAATAGTCTTGACAGACGGACAGACGAATAAAAAAGTAATCCTGTAGAGTTCTTTTCCATTTAAGGGACGGAGCCCCAAATATTAATAAATTTACCTCAGAACCATCGCTGACCATAGTAGGCATGTAAATGAAGGGCTCAGAAGCTAGAGACTCGTCACCGTAGTTGCGAATGAGAACCCGTAGTCCAGCTGATTCGTCGACTTGGCGAGGTGCAGCTGATGTGGACGCCGCGGCTTCACGTTGAGCAGTTAGTTCTACCAATCTGTATGAAAATTTATAGTTATAATTGGAACTAGCTTTCACTGCAGCTTCACACTCCGTGCTTAAAATAACAACTAGGAATGGATTGTGCCATGACTTAGATCATCACCAGCTTCACGCTGTAAAAAAATATTAAAATACAGGAGTGTAGTGTTGTCACGCTGTGTTAAGACACTACGTTCTCCATTAACACATTTCCGTTCCTTACAATCAATTAGAATAAAATGGCATGTAGTAGAATAAAAAAAAATACTCATAATATGAACTGCATAATATGAACATATTATACCTGGCGAAAGTCAAAGTCCTAATGTCCTGAGCAGTGAGGAATATTTCAAATTCCCGTTCCAAGGTTTGCTTGATTTCTACCGCCATCATACTGTCCATACCCAACTCAGCAAGTGACACTTGCTGTGACACCGTCTTCAGGTCCTTTATACCTAATTTCGTAATAAAAATTCTTATATTAAATATTACTCAAATATATTTTTTTTAATTAAATTTTTTTTAATTTAAAAATTAAAAAAAAAACAATCAAACCCAATAAAACTAAAATTAATATGTGAATCTAACAGTCGATGAACATTAGCAGCAAAACGTAATTATTTACAGAATTTTGAACGCCATAGATCTGGTGGTTGTGAGTTCGATATCAATTCAAAGAAATAATTATATTTCAATAATAAGACAAGACAAGAAAAAGTGAAAGTAGCGTAGATAAACAGTGAACAGCTAATCCTAGTTCCTACTAATGTTACAAATGTAAAAGTCTGTAAAGATGAATATTTGTTCCACTATAACACAAGAACTGAACAGATTTAGAATCATAATAACACATAGGGCACAATTTATAATTTAAAAATAATAACATAGTAAAATATTAAAGCGGGTGAAGCCAGTTTTGGGTCGCTAGTAATCTTATGTACGGAATATCGTAGTAGTGTGCAAAACTACTTTGCAATTATAATAAATATATAGCTAAGACGCAGTTGATCCGAAAAACGGTCTCATTTATTTAAAGCTAAGCCGACTTATTCGGTAAATATTTCTTACTTTACTAAGTACAGTTAAGTAGTATTAAAAGTAAAGTGGATGAAAATGTTATGAGACATGTATATATCTTAAATTTTCTGTTCATTATATTAAATATGGACATATTATTATATTTCTTTTATTATTTTGATATAATACGGCATGCAGCATTGTAAAGTTTTAACAAAATCTGTTTGATAGTTTTTGTAAGTGGAACAAATTTTAAATTTGAATCCATGACAGAACTTGGGAATTAATTATGTTCAATTTTCCCATTCTGATAACAAAGCAAAACGTTGTGTTGGGTATCACCACTCATCACGTCTCTTAAAAATTGGGCAGTGCCTTGAAAGTGGAGTATTCTGACACCAGGATGACTCTGCCTACTCTGCAGAAAACAGCGTGTAAATATATTAAAATAAAAAAAATTAAAAAAAAATTAGCTTCACGCTGTATCCCGCACACAGCAGAGTAGGCAGAAGGAACCTAGTATTAAGACACTCCGTTCCCCACTTTCTGCCGAATTCTGGAGGCATTGCGTGTTGAGTGGCAGAACTCAACGCCGCGCTTAACCTCGACACCAGAGCGAAGAAATGGAAATATAAATTTAAGTAAATATTTCATCTCCTCGAGTGGGGATCGAACCCACAACCAATCGGTTTTGCAGTCACACCTCGTGCCGCTGCGCCACGACCGGCATATATTAAAATAATTAATCGAATTACCCATAATCTGTGCTACGGCATCTACAATACTTCCACAACCGGACCCTCCAGCCTTCTTCTCAGCGACCACAATAGATGATACGATGACAGCATCTTGCTTTAAGAACTTGTCCAAAGATAGCAAGCAAGATGAGATTCTCTGTTGGAGGGTACCACCGATTTCTAGTTGCACGTCCTCATCTTGCATGTCCGCTACTAGACCGACCTTTTTGAATAGAAAGTAAAATTATAAAGAAAGTGAAGCTTATTGTATTGTTTAAGAATATTTACAAGATAAAAATGTATAGAATTAAGATCTGTTGATTGTAATGCAGGATAGTTGCCAGTTTATGTAATAAATAAATTGTAACATTGACATTGAAAGGAGCAACTGTTGTGTTTCTTGCTGACTCTTCTCAGCAGAACTGCCTGTTTTTTTTTTGTATGCTAATTCGACGATACAAAAGCGCTACCAATAAATAGTCTATTTGAATAAAAAATATTTGAATATAAATCGAAGAGGGATTTAGCTTTTAAAAAAGGGTTATGGGCACTGCCATCTTAAATGACCCAAATGCAATTCCGAATATAAATATTCTTATGAGTATTCACTTTCTCGGGGTTGAAATATCACTAACTATATAGGTTATACCATCAGCCTGTAAGCTTAAATAGACAATGAAACAATATGAAGACCAAAATGTGTGACGTCATAAGTCTAACTGAGTTATGTGTTTAGTCGTCTTTGGATTTTACTAGAAATTCTAAAAGCTACCGAATGTATTCTCATAGACATGTTTTCGTATATTGTTAGAAGAACATTTTATAAGATTTATTATATACCTTATAAAATAAACTCATTCTAAGGAAGTGCGCGAGCGTGCACCCGATCAATTCACAAACTTGAGCCATCGACGGCGTGATCAATCACGGTGACGTTTTAATCGAATAGTTATAAAACTATATAGTGCTTAAACATAATAGGTTATTTAACAAAACCATACAACAAGAATATTAAAAAGTTGAAGAGCCTCTCTTCTTAAAAAAAAGTTGAAGAGTCTTAACACTATATTCTTTTTGATTACTGTGCAACAAATCAGTGAAATGTAATGTATGACTTATACTAATGCAATTTATTGCATATTCTAAGGACCGTATTCATCTTGAGACCGATCTCAGAGTTGAGAGCGTTTTTTAAATACAGCCCTAAGTCCCGACCACCTTCCGTTTATTATACTTAGTTCCTTATGAAGATACACCCAATACTTGATACAAAACTCCTAAAGTTATAATTAAATTGGAGAAAACGATCAAATTTGAAAACCGATAACTCCCGCATCAGTGAAACATAATATAATATAATATAATATTGTTAAAGTTAATAACGTCAATTAAATAATAAAATGTAATATTACGTTATGTAGGTTGTTGATTATGGTACGAATTATTTTTGTAGTGTTATATATTCAGCTCAATGCCATAGGTTACACTGGTGACCCTGACATTATGGAGCCCCTGAGGGGGAGCCAGCCAACTACAGCCTGACGTGATCAACAAGGTCCACGATATAGACGAGACCGACGTGATAATCCATTCAACTCCCGGGGTGGTAAATTGGTGACCCCGTGAACCTGACGCCTACAATAAGTCCTCATAGATTTGGATCCACAAGCGGGTCTCATCGGTTAGAATTTCAAGAGGCTGGTGAAATAATGAAAGTATACTACATACACCACCGAGTGCGTATGAACTTATAAAATGCCTATTGTATTATAAAGAGAAAAAAGTTCAGCTTTATCCAATCCAAAAAACATTTTTTTATGTTTATAGCCAACATTAAGGATTTTTTATAGACATTTCTTTTTTATTTTATTAGCTTCCCGCTCTATGATAGAGAAACTCAAATAATCCTGCCATCCTTTTTCACACTACTACAGCGAGGAAATGAAAATTACTCATTCTCTCTATTGGGATCGAAGCGACAACCACCGTGAAATTATCTAAATACTCACATCACCAACAGCTCCCCATTGGACAGCGAGTGCTGGAAGACCAAGCTGCTTCCTCCATTCACAGATTCTCTCCATCACCGAGTTAGAGAAACCGTAGTTCGTCTGTCCCGCATTACCACGACCGCATGATACGGAGGAGAATATCACGAAGTCCCTTTTAAATAAATATTTACATTTATTAATTAAGAATTTAAAATATATTTCTTAATATTTTCATTTCTTTGCTCTGGCACCAAGGCAAAATCTCGGCGTTGAGTTCCGCCACTCAACACGCAATGCCACGAAAAATTTGGCGGAAAGTGGGGAACGGAGTGTCTTATCATTATGTTCCCTTTGCCTACCCTGCTGTATGCGAAATACAGCGTGAAGCAGTTTTTTTTTATATTTAAATATAGGTTAAACAAATATGTACTAACAAAAATTATACGGACGAAAAGTCAGAAATAAAGTTTATTTGTAATAATGACGGCATCGAGTCATGGTGCAGTAGGACATCGTCTGACTATAAACGGGGAGGCTGTGAATTCGACAGATCGAAAAATGAAAATAATTTATTTCTCCGAATGAGAATCGAACCTGCAACCATGGCTATTACAGTCAGCTTCTGTGCCGCTGTCTATACAGCAATTGGAATAGTTATTTATAATTTGATATTTAAAGATTTTAAAGTTATTAAACATAATTTATATACAAAACTTACTTCAACTTCGGACAAAGTTTCCTGGAAAGTTTATCCAAGTTCATTGTGGCCTGAGCTTTGGGCGCGAACGAAGTTCTAAACGTTTCTGGTGTCTGGTTCTGGAAAATGGAATCTTTCAGGACGACAGCCAAGTTGAATATCGCCTCTACTTGTCCCATCGCGTTGGCCATGTTAAGCATTGCTTCACATCCCTCTTCGGTTGTGATATCGTGAGTTGAGATTTCTACTTTAGCTTCGTAACCAGTCCAGGCCCTAAGGAAAATAAACGTATTTATATAGTAGTATAAAAATATATCTATAGTTATATTGAAACACTAAAAAAATATCTATAATATATTTTTTTAGTTTTAAATATAATATTTTTCTGTTTTGAAAAGATTTATTCATACTTGGTTTATAATACTTGAACGATCGATTTTAAAGCCCACTGTGGAAGAGCATCCCTTTATTATGCTAAGTGCTTTTATACGTTCTACAAGCTTATTGAAATTGAAATTTCATATAAATTCTTACTTTACCAGCGTCTCTTTTAAACTATAAAATCATATTCTATTATGTTAAAATATTACCACCTTACCTATATTTCAATATTTATATATCAGTAATTTTGTAGAAATACATAATTATTTGAACTTTTTGAAATATGGTAGGAGAAGGAATAATATATTTTTATTATAATAAATACAACTGTTCTTGTAATGTACAATTTATTGGAAAACGTATAAAATTTGAAAACAGCAGGACTCGAACCCGCACCTTTCCATGTCGAAAAATATAATTATGTCAATGCACTTATCTATCTTCATTTTATATTTACTAATAAGAATTTGTTTTTGCAAATAGTTATAATATATTATTTATATATTGTAATTATTATTTAATAAAATATTAATATTTTTTTATCCATTAATAAAACCTTTTGATATCGTCTCTTTTTAGGAAATCTTACAATAGATATTAAAGATATACATATATCAGCTTTGAAAATAAAAAAAAATCAAAATCGGTACACCCAGTCAAAATTTCTGAGCTAACAAACATAAAAAAAATCGAATTGAATCCTCCGTTTACACAAGTCGGTTTAAAATAACAATCATAATACAAATTACAACTCACTTAATCCTAGATGCTTGGTATCCATTAGAGATGCCCTTTCTGGAAGTCAAGAGTACTTTCCTGGCACCTCTCAATATGAGCCAATCGGCCAATTCAAGACCGAAACCTCCCAGACCTCCCACCACTATGTACACCAGTTCATCGCTGCACATATACCTATTGAAACAAGGAAATGTAACATTATATTAAGTTAAAAAAAACGAAGTTCTGAAAGATTGTGACTACGAATCTTTGGGGTTTAATCCTCACTCGAGCATGCTTATATTTGAATTGTTTTCATTTCTCAACACCGCGTTTCTCTGGTAGACAAATCGCGGTGTTGAATTCCGACAATCACTATACAATGTCTCGAAAAAAAGTATTTTATTTAGACTTTCATAGTGACTCAATTATATAGTTTTTTTTTTTCAGCTTCACACTGTATCCCGCACACAGCAGAGTAAGCAGAGGGAACCTAACGTTAAGACACTCCGTTCCCCACTTTCTGCCGAATTCTGGAGGCATTGCGTGTTGAGTGGCAGAACTCAACGCCGCGCTTTGCCTCGATACCAGAGCGAAGAAATGGAAATATAAATTTAAGTAAATATTTCATCTCCTCGAGTGGGGATCGAACCCACAACCAGTCGGTTTTACAGTCACAATTTGTGCCGCTGCGCCACGACTGGCCTCTTATTATATAGTTATTATATTTAATTTATAAAATAGAAAAATTGATGTAGCAAGGTAGGCAAAGAGTGCCTAGTTTCAAGCTGACTTTCTGCCGAATTCTGGAGACATTGATTCAGAGCGAAGGAATGAAAATATTAAATATTTAAGTTCCTCGAGTTAGAATCGAACCCACAATCTGTCGCGTTTACTCCTAATAAGTATTTATGTAAAAATTATATTACCTAGGCAGAGCCGCCAATGGCGCACTAGCAGCTATTACCGGTCGGTGGGAGCGTTCTTCTTCACGAATCTTTATAATTACCTAAAAGTTAAAAATCTTAATAAGTTTTCAATGTTAGTTACATTTTGGCAATCGTTTTAGTCATTGATTATCTGACTGGGTCATAATTTTTTTTCAGCTTCACGCTGTATCCCGCACACAGCAGGGTAGGCAGAGGGAACCTAGTGTTAAGACACTCCGTTCTCCACTTTCTGCTGAATTCTGGAGGCGTTGCGTGTTGAGTGGCAGAACTCAACGCCGCGCTCAACCTCGACACCAGAGCGAAGAAATGGAAATATAGATTTAAGTAAATATTTCATCTCCTCGAGTGGGGATCGAACCCACAACCAGTCGGTTTTACAGTCACACCTCGTGCCGCTGCGCCACGACTGGCCTCGATTAATTATTTCATTTCTTCAAATGAAAATTGAACCCATAAGCTCGCACGTTTGTGTCCTCGCGCCACGACTAGCCTGATTTTTTTTATTTTTTTATTTATTATAACGTAACTAAGCTCTACGGATACAAATCAAATTTAGTTATATTTAGTAGTTAGTTATTTTGTCTCCAAAACTAATATTTCATGTCCATCTAAATCTAAAGCAACAGAATAAAAAATCCTAATTATTACCTTTCCAATATGTTTTCCAGCGGCCATGTACCTGAAAGCAGCCTCCACTTGATCTTTTTCGAAAGTGCAGTAGGTTAGAGGTCGCACTGCACCACTCTCAATACCCGAGAGGAGAAGATCTTGGAGACTCTGTTTAAATAAAATATGATTTGTAAAACATATTAGGTAGTGAATGGAACCTAATTGGGTTAAATAGTTACGCCCAATATTAATAATCTATCTCCTACGTCAATCTTAGATTGTTCCATATATCTATCCAATCTAGAGATTGGATATAATCCAATCTCTAGATTGGATAGATATATGGAAACAATTATCATAGATATTGGAACAATCTAAGATTGACGTAGGAGATAGATTATTAATATTGGGCGTTAATCAGTTATTGGGCAATCCGTTTCTCACTTTCCAGACATTGTGTTTATTTTTGCGCAAAGTCTTTGTCTGCACGAGAATATAAAATTCAAAGCAATTCAAAACGGAATGGAACCTATAACAACTGTGTTTTTAATTAGATACTGTCCCATACTGTTAGATACTGCGCCACAATAAGTTCACCAGGTTACTTTTCTATATCGTCACAACGTATCTAAATTAGGAGTACAAATGTAATAAAAAAATTTACACTTACTAATTTTCTATGCCAATTAAAATACAAGTTGGAGATGGTAAGTATTGAAAAATAATAAAAAATTAAAATACCCTTCTGAACTCGTAGCTCAGGTCGAATATGTAGTCCAACATAATGCCATGGAAGGAGGTCTCCTTCAGGAAGAAGTACATGCCGATGGGAGTGTTGTTACTGATGTCGAATTTACCGATCTCGAGGAACCGACCGCGGTAGCCGAGACAACGGACTGAAGCCTGATGGGAAAAATACATAATGTTATATTTTTGGCGTCCATCCCATATAAAGAGGCCGGTCGTGGCGCAGCGGCACGAGGTGTGACTGCAAAACCGACTGGTTGTGGGTTCGATCCCCACTCGAGGAGATGAAATATTTACTTAAATTTATATTTCCATTTCTTCGCTCTGGTGTCGAGGTTAAGCACGGCGTTGAGTTATGCCACTCAACACGTAATGCCTCCAGAATTCGGCAGAAAGTGGGGAACGGAATGTCTTAACACTAGGTTCCCTTTGCCTACCCTGCTGTATGCGGGATACAGCGTGAAGCTAATTTAATAATTTTAATCCCATATAAAGAGAGATCCTAGTGTTAAGCATTTGAGATGTTGTGTGTAGAGGGGTGCACCTCGCTTTGACCTGTTACTGGCGAGGAAATGAAAATAATTCACTCTCTCGAATGGAGATTTAACTTACAAGTATCGTATTTACAATCAGAGACTGCTGCTGCGCCACGAAAGCCCCACGGTCTTTTTACAATTTTTTATTTAATTTGCCCGTCTAAATTTAAGTTTGCTTGGGTAAAGTTATCGGATATATCGGGTTAAGATATCTTTACCAAATTGAACTAAAATTTTGTATAAATGTTTAGGTTGGATGACATTGCATAGTAGAATTTTATAGTAGTTTAGATGACATTTCATCTAAGTCCAAGAGGGCAGAATTCAAAGCATTCCTACAATATGAATATCAAATGAAGGAGTGACAGACATATAGCTATTAAGTGATAACTAAAAAGTAAAAATAAATAAAAAGTAAGGAATACTTTATCAAAACAAGCTTTTGTTAAATGACATAAAAATAATAATAAAAAAATAATAGCAGTTTTCTTTCACACTGATAACATTATAATATAACATTTTGATTGAGATGTAAATAAATACTGTAATATCTTATCAGAGAAAGAATATTAAATAACAATATTAAAATATGCAAATTACACAGCTCGATACATAAAACTTCATATTTTCTAACAAAAACACTTAAAAGACTAAATAAAATTATCTAATATGAAGAACCAATACCTAGGGAATAATATAGGTAAGGCAATATATTTTAAAATTCTCGATACAAAATTTATTATGAATTGTAGCTTCACTTTTTTTCCCTGTATCCCAAGGTAGTTAGAGTTCCCGTTCTATTAGAGAAGAATGAATTTAATATTTTCATTTCCTCGCTCTGGCAGCAAGGCAAACCGTGGCGTTAAATTCCGCCACTCAACACGAAATATCTTGAGAATTCGGGAGAACGGAGTGTCTTAATACAAACTTTCCCCTGCCTACCTTCCCTAAAATGTTATCTCAATTCGCCACGCTGTCGATTTTGAACGTACCTGTAATTTTTCATCCGACAAGGAATTCAGAACCAGGTCTACTCCCTTCCCGTTGGTCTCTCTTCTGATCATGTCCTCGAAGGAAGTGTCACGAGAGTTGCCAATATGACTGTCTATTTATAAACAAAATAATAAAAAAATAATACATAGGAGGTATTTATATTTCAATATGATCAAAATTTATATTATTTTATGTATATTGCAAATTAGTGATAATTTTTTGGTAATATTTGGCTGAGGTGCTTTTTTTTAAACAGCTAAATGATTTGACAGATAATTCACAGCCCGATTGGACTTGGTATATTACAAAAACTTACCCTTAAGTTGAGGGAAGAGCTTTTTAATAAATGCCCGTTTCTCTGGAGTACCAACAGTCGTGAACACTTCGCAGCCGTAGTGCAGGGCGACGTTGATGGCTGCCTGACCCACTCCTCCGGAACCAGCGTGGATGAGGATGGACTCCCCACGGCGTATTTGTCCCACCATGACCTATAAGTACAGCTTTGCTAAATCTTATCCGTGATACCTACCTGACTAAAATTGTTGTATATACTGTTAATAAGAGATGGCAAAGTAGGACTGTTATTTATTTACTTGTGGCAAAGTATTAATAAAATAAAAAAAAAATCTATAACACTAACGTGGCTTAACTACCTTAATTAGAATCAAATTATATATTCTTTACACATTTTTAAAGTGTTATTCCACACTTAGGAAAGAAAAATATTTATTTAGAAAACGTATAAAAATTTGAACGCAATTTTCTACATAAGTACAAATTATATATTTTCAAAATAGATACAATTTATTTTTTATTTTATTCAAATATATATAGGTACAATCTACATATTTTATACATTCAAAAACTTACCAAAGCATAGTAAACAGTTCCATAGGCAACCGGCACGGTAGCTGCTTCTTCAAAAGTCCATTCATCAGGAATACCCCATATGAGAGCTCTGTTTCCCTCTACCATATTCGCCATACCACTGTTTCTGACCATGGACATCACTCTGGCACCACTAGGGAAAACAAAAATAATATTCTTTATTAATAATTTATCAGCATTAATCAGCTTCGCTGTATTCCTCACACAGCAGGGTATGCAGAGGGAATCTAGTGTCATGACACTCCGTTTCCCACTTTCTGCCGAATTCCAAAGGCATTGCGTGTTGAGTGGCAGAACTCAACGCCGCGCTTTGCCTCGACACCAGAGCGAAGAAATCCATACCTATATTATAAATTCGAAAGTAACTCTGTCTGTCTGTCTGTCTGTCTGTCTGTCTGTCTGTTACGCAATCAGGGCCAAACCGCTAATTCAATTGTGATAATATACTCATAAAGAGATACTTAAGGGCCTTCGGATGAACATAGGTTACTTTTTTTTCTCATATTTGTAATATTGTCGATATATACTAATATATTAAAATACTTTTTAGTTTGACAGGCAATTTATTCCGCCATGTTAATAACAACCGACCGTTGCTAAGCAACGGTTTGCAAAGTTTGTTTGTTATAAGAAAACGTCACCCAAAATGAGCTTAACGCATACATAGCGGGCGCCGACTCAA
>JAATLQ010014710.1:0-14620 GCA_013421005.1 Heliconius erato x Heliconius himera | reverse complement strand
GGATGAACATAGGTTACTTTTTTTTCTCATATTTGTAATATTGTCGATATATACTAATATATTAAAATACTTTTTAGTTTGACAGGCAATTTATTCCGCCATGTTAATAACAACCGACCGTTGCTAAGCAACGGTTTGCAAAGTTTGTTTGTTATAAGAAAACGTCACCCAAAATGAGCTTAACGCATACATAGCGGGCGCCGACTCAACCTTATGAGATACATAAAAACAATGTTTTATAAAAATATTGTTCTTTAATGTTTAAAAAAGTCCGCTATACATATACAATGTTTATCTCTGAAGGTTAAGCAAAAGTAATCATTTTAATTAATTTACTTTATATTTATCGGGTTTTTGTTGTATGTATTTTCTATAATTTGATATTGATCCTTATGAAAATGAATATAATAGTCACTTTTAACATTTCATCTGGATTGAAATTATAGTTTACTGTATAACATTGACCTAGCCTACGAGCGGCATAGTATGACCGACGCGAACGGGCAGATGACTTTGACAGTTTTGTAAATTTTTATACATTTTCGAACTACTGTTATTTTTTATGTAATTATAATTAATTTATACTTTTCTTTGGTTCTTCGCTTATTCGAGTAGTAGTTTAATTAGATTTTCATAAATTTCTTGGTGTGGTGTAAGTTGCGGCCCTGTGCGGCAGCGGCATAATATTATATAAGTACTTATTATTTAAGGAAAGAATTGTTGGTTATTTCATCTTGGATGGTTATCTATTGCGTTGTTATACACTTAATAAAATATGGTTTTAGTTTTTTGGGATTTTATTTGATATTGCTCGCAAAACTTATCATATTTAATGTAGAAAGGACTTTAGTTAGGTATTTCATATAGTATCTATGTACGCGCGCAAGGAAAACGTGTAAAAAGATTTTTCCCGGGTAAATCAGTAAAATCGATCACTGAAAGTCCAATAAAAATCAGTTCAGTTATTCTGGACATTAGCTCGGGGAAATAGAAAGACAGACAGAGACAAAAAATATAATATGTTTTATTGTATTTAAGTATTATCTAAATAACCACATGCACTTGCAAAAACATAACACAACACATTTAATTTTAATTCTTTTAAATATTTATTTTACTTTGATGATATTAATAATGTAGCTGGTTTTGTTGAATTTTTTTTATAAATATTTTAATATGATTACGTTTACTTATAATTTTTTTCATTCAAATTAGATAATTTCAAAAACAATTTCATAAATATATCTAATAAGCATTCGTATAGTTCAAGCGGGCGAAGCCGCGTCCGGGTCTGCTAGTGGAAATATAAATTTAAGTAAATATTTCATCTCCTCGAGTGGGGATCGAACTCTCAACCAGTCGATTTACGGTCACACTTTGTGCCCCTGTGCTACGACTGGCCTCTGGCCTCTGAATAAAATTCTTGTACTGCCATATTTACATACATATTCAAAATAGTTTGATAAAGGCGTATTTAGTTATTTCTTTTGGTTTAAGTAGAGCTATCTGTTTACATGCTTAATGGTTCTTTAAATCGCAAAGAAAAGTTTCATTCCAATCCGTCCAGTAGTTTAGAAGATGTGCGTGTATAAATAGACAAACAAACAGAAACCAAATTAAAATCATAAATTCATATTCTATTACAACTAAATATATTTTTTTATAAAAATATGTGATATACAATTTTTTTATTATTTTATTATTGTACCTAAATAGATGAAAGTATAATTATGTATGTATATTTAAATATGATTAACTTACAATAGAAAACCAATGTAGGTTTCCACTTTTAGTCTTTTAGGTTTTTTAATCAAAATTAAACATTATTGTTATTTTAAAAAGAAATATGAATAAACGCTGCAAAGATTAAAAATAATCCACGATATATAAATTGAAACTGTGATATCTGATCATCAGTACGAAAATACATTTATCTGAGAATTGATTTCGGTTTTGATATCTTTGAATGGGCAATTTCGATAATAAATTTCGATGATAAATATCGATATATAAGACTTTACTCTATATAAATTTCAAAACAATTGAGTAAAAATCAAATTATGCATAGCGCGGCGTTGTATCCACTCAATACGAAATATATCGAAAATTGGCGGAAAGTGGGGAATACAGTATCTTAAAACTAGGTTCCCTCCGCCAACCATGCTAAGCCTGGTAAAGCTGTATTTTTTATTACAATAAAAAATTAAAAACAACCAAAGTATACTATTTCCATTAGTAATGTCTTCAAGTAATAAAATAATTATTACATGGGAATGAAAATTGACACTAATAGAAAGATATGACTTCAGAAAATAGAAAAAATAATACTTACTTTAGTGTTCTCCCAACAACTTCGAACCCTTGCACGCACTCCTGCGCGAGACGACCGCGAGCCACTGCGTCGACTGTTACACGTCCCATCGCCGTCATCACGTCACGGAAGTTGAGCGCCGCGCAATATACCTATGAGAATTAGGAGAAAATCATGTTAAAAGAAAACCAGCAGCACGCTGTATCCTGCACTCAGCGGGATAAAGTTTCCCGATATAAAAAGTAATTTAGCTATTCGTTTTTATATCGCCAATACGATTTTATAATCGTTTCCGATGTTCCCATCACTGTTTTTATAAAATATTTTGTTACTTTAGGTACTATTATTTATCGACTTGGCGGGGGCACTGCCGTGCCCCCAGATTGAAAACATTATTTGACCTAAAAAATGGTTATGTGGCAAAAACTTAACAAAATAATACTTCAAAACGTTATTGGCATGCTCAGAAATCGTATCGTATCGTATAAAGACTAAAATATTACTCAATTCTCTAAAGTAACCAAAACGGCAAGAACGTCCCAAAGATCGTAAAGGATAAATAAATTTAAGGTTTTATTTTCATATAGGTATTTTATGAAGGACTTAAAATTTAAAAGTAACTTTTTAATAAG
Source organism: Heliconius erato x Heliconius himera (assembly GCA_013421005.1). Taxonomy (NCBI): domain Eukaryota; kingdom Metazoa; phylum Arthropoda; class Insecta; order Lepidoptera; family Nymphalidae; genus Heliconius; species Heliconius erato x Heliconius himera. The sequence goes on along the minus strand of JAATLQ010014710.1, from coordinate 11,677 downwards.
AATATCTAAAATTATAAACTAAAGTACTTGAATTTTTCTAAGATAATATCGCACAAGAGCAATTCATGTAGGGCCGTCAAATTCAATTCAAATTCAAATAATTTTATTCAAAATAAGAAGTTACATGCTTCATTTTTTGAACGTCAAATAATTTACCACCAGTTCACTAAAGTTAATGCTTCAGACCTGAGAAGAACCGGCGCAAGAAACGAGGCGGGACCTATTTTTTAAAATCAATTTTAAACAAATACACATTTAATTATCTGTGACAATGATACCTTTGAAATAGACTGGAGCGAGCATTTCATTCCCAAGGCGTGTTATCATTTACAAAATCATTAATTTGGTAATAACCTTTAACACACAAACGTCTTTTCACAATTTTTTTAAATCGTGATATAGAAAATTCTCTGACGTTGACGTCGAAGTACGACGTCCGAAACGCGACAGTTGAGGGTTGATTTCTCACTTGTGGAAATAAATTATTTTCTCGCTGTAATAACAGGACAAAATGCTGTTCTTCAGTCAGCCACAATTGAACGGAAAGTAGGGAACATAGCAACTTATCATTAGGTTCCCGCTACCTAAGCTGCTATATGCATATATGGTGAAGCTAAAAAATGTGAAAGATAGCTGAATGTATTTTATTCTCATCATATTAAAAGGTAAAAAAAATCTATCTATAAACGTTATTGGGAAAAAACCGTTATTTTGAGTCTATATCATAAAAATATCACTTTATACTATTTCAATATTTAACAAGAGGAACGGTATCAAAAAATATATATTGCGAAATAGCAGATGCATCACAATTAAATATTGACGGGAAACCATCCACGTTAGCTTTTCTCTTCACAATTTTTTCAATTTCTAGGGTTCCGTATCTTTTGAGGAAAAAAGGAACCTTTATAAGATCACTTTGTTGCCCATCTGTCGAGAATTACTCAAACTAGAATTACGAATTTTGGCAGCTAGTATTTACAAATAGTTCTAGTTCATGAAAAAATATAAAAACTATACATTTATTGTTAAATCCTAAAAAATGTATATATGTATATAGCCTTAAAAGGGGGCAAGATTTGGTATTAAGCCACTAGTTTAAGTGAGATACCAGATGAAACGACTCTGGCTAAACTAAACCTGAATTTTAGAAAAAACTCGATTTCGCTTAAATTTTTGTACGGAACCTTCGGTGGGCGAGCCCGATTCTTGCTTGTCCATTTTTTTTAGTCGAAATTCGTTCATTCATTTTTTTTGGTAATTTAATAACGTAACATATTTTTAGAACCAAGGCACTAGTAGAATACACCTAGAAAAATTATCTGCTTTACTCTGTATTCTGCATCAGCAAGGTAGGCTGAGGGAGCTTGGGACCATAATGTTAAGACACAATTTCCTCGAGTGGGAATCGAACTTCAACTAATCGCTTGCACCGCACGCGCCACTACAACACGCGCCACAATTATTTGATTTAATTTTTTTTGTTTTTAAATTACTATCATTGGCGTTAGATAACCCGTTCAATGAAGACTAGTAAAAAAATACACATAGATACTTACATTGATTAAAACGCTTTCGGGATGCTTGAAAACTTGATTTTGCCTTATTGGACCTTCAAGCCATTTCAGCGTAGACAAGTCACCGATAGTAAGAGTATTGACGAACGCGTGGTGAGCTGTCACAGTCTCCAAGTCTCCCAGAAGTAAATGCCTGTATGTTCCCCACTTACCCTAAATAAGAAAGATATTTTTGAACATCAAATATAAAAGGATGAGAAAATGGCTTTAAGTGTATTCATAACGGCTTTAATAGACTTTAAAGCATTCCGTATGATATTTTTACTATATTTATAGAAATATTATGCTCTGGAAATTACAACATTTTAATTTACTTACGTCTAAATAGACATTAATAGCCAAATCCTTGTCTAATTGCTCTTCATAGAACTCCAAATCGGGATTGAACTCTGGTGCTGATGCATCAGATATGAGAAGACCATGGACTATTTCACCACCTGGTTCTCTTCTCAGACAATTAATTAAGCCCAATAATCCATTGATATATTCGTCTTGACTGTAAATAACCAATTTTTGACCAGCCTTAAGTTCCTCCTTGACCTTGTCAATCCATGCATATGTTTGATCGGCTGTGATGATTTTGATAAACTTAGCAGGTTTTGCACCAACGCGTTTACGGAACAGAACGATGTATTCTAGACCAGTGTCTTGTATGGAGATGATATCAAACTTATCAGAATAGTCTTTAGGATTGATTGGTTCGGTTTCTCTACTGATAAGGAAACACTTTTCGCGAAGTGCCAGTAGACCTTGCTTCAGTACCTACGAATTTAAAAAGCTATTAGGAAAATAATATAATATAGTAATAGTAAAAAAAAAATCCACCGTACCGCACCGTAGTAAAATCATAATATATTTTATACACTTACGTCTGGTCTTTGTAGTAGATTGGCACCAACAAATATAACGGTATTTGCTTCCCCAACGAGCTTCTTGTTTTCAACAGTAATATATGAAGGCATTTCTAGTGGGTCTTCAGAGAATACGGTCAGTTCCGCTTGCACTAGAGGTAAATCACCCAAAACGTCACCAATTTTTTCCATTATAGGTTCTAGATTGTGATTTTTGTATACTTCGTCGACTATTTCAATGCTTTTTACTTTGTACGTTTGTATGTTTTCGAGAATCAGCTGAATATCAGCCCTGAGGATATCTTCAATCTAAAACATAATTGTAAAAATATGGATGTAATTAAATGTTTTAATGTAGGTTAAAAAATAAATCAAATAATTATTTATTTATTAGTTCATTATGACTGTAATTGTTTACCTTCATTTTTGATTTTCCAAAGTTGGGAATGAAGACATTCTTCTCTAAAACAGGAACTCCGAGTGGAATTCTCTTTGAAATAGGTGTAGCGTGAAGTCCACGGACTTCTACTCCTCCCGCCCTAGTGATTTTAATATGTTAATTTACATTTTCATTTATTTACATACATAATTTCACAAAACGTTCACTTTATTTATATTTACCTTATAACATCAACATGTGGATACACTCTAATTTCGAAGCTCTGACGGTTAGAATCAGGGTTCATTTTGGATATAGCGTCATAATGTATTCCGGCATCAATACAAAGTCTCTCTATCCTGGTTGGAACGAAGAGTCCTCTCGTATCCTGTCCTATGATCTTCATCTGCAGCATACAGTCCATGAAAGCGACCCAGTTGTTAACCCACGCGAGACGACCACGTGTGCCCTCTACATTACAGCCGATGACGCCGCGGAAGAGGCCGCTAAAATTTTATTATAGATATTTAATTTGTTAGCAATAACTTCTCAGGAAAGGACAATACTATTCTACAGAATATATCAGTTTTACATACAATATTGGGAAAATTATATAAGGATTACAAAAAAAATATTTACAGGTCTTTGGGGTACCCAGATTTGTAAATAACTCTTAGGAATTAATTGAAATAAGTAGTGGAAACTTATAACAAGACATTAATTTAAGTACCTGTACTGATATCCTCTAAGACGGAGCTCCTTATAGAAATCTTTGGTGAGTAAATGTTTCACATTAGGCCCAGTAACTTCTGGTTCAGCAGGCAGAGCGCGGTATTCTTGTCCAACATTCTTCTTTGCATAGATACGACCCGTTACAATGGATGCACCGCTTTCTACGATCTATGAGAAATAATATATATTTTTTTTATTATTTTGTTATTTTTTATCTTCATAAATTTACGGTAAATCAAAACTATCGTCAGTTGTGGCTCAGTAGCACATGCGTACGACTGTAAATGCAACTGGTTGTAGGTTCGATTCCCACTCGATGAAATGCTCGCTCTGGTAACAAGTCAAAGTGCTGCGTTGAGTTCGACACTCAACACCTAATACCTCCACAATTCAGTATTCGGCCACATTGTGAAGCTAAAAAATATAGAAATCTTACCTCGAAATGCCCACTGCCTTTTTGAATCATAACAATAAACTCCAAGTTTCCGTCTTTAGGTATATTGGTTGCACGTTGGAATCTCACATTCTCGAAGACAACAGACACTTCAGTGTATAGTTCTCCCATCATCATACCAAGGGTTTCCCACACCATTACTAGGTAACCCGTAGCAGGGTACAAGTTGCGGCCTGTGACATAATAATCTTAATTAAAATGTATTTCTTAAAAATCGTGCAACATATTACAAAAGCTTTAACATATAAATATTATATCTAAGTTTTTAATCTAAGTTATGAAATATATTGAATGAGGTCATTTTCAACTCATGCTTTTTATGTGACAAACCGAGATAACATACCAACTAGACCCAATTATCCATGACGGCGTCAAGTAGAAAAAAAGATACATTTATTATAAGTAAACACGAGCTGGGGCACTAGAGTGTGCCGTATAGATTGTATATTCCATTTTAAAATTAAAAAAAGAATATTTTCGTATTTCGCTATGGCGTCGAGACAAAACGCGGCTATGAGTTCCGCCACAAACCACACAATGCCTCCAAAATTTTGTAGAAAGAGGGGAACAGAAGTGTCTTAATGGTAAAATGGTAACGGAGTGTCTTAACTATAGGTTACCAGTTTCCCTCTGCCTACCCTGCTAAGTACGTTACGGACAATAAGAGCCAACAACGCTTACGGCCAACGCACGTCGGCCTACCTCGTACCGATAATAGTAAATGATCTCCCATTAAATGTACATACATTACATGGTATCAATAAAGAAAATATAAAAAAAGTGTTAAAAAAATATTTTGTCAATAGTATTTAACTTTATTTATTTTATTAATTAACTTTTTTATAAATTTACTGTGAAATCTTATTAATTATTTAACTTTATTGCAAATTAGAATTGTGTAAGTTTTGGTTTTTTAGATGTTATATGTATTGTTGTTCTTGTATTAATTTTTAAATGGTAATAAATTGAAAAAAAAAGTGCGGTATAAAACGTAAAAAAATATCTTTACGTACCTTCTTTTACGTAACCAACAGACATGACTCATAACCTAATTATCCATGACAGCGTCACAAGTAGAAAAGAAGATATATATTTATTAGAAGTGAAAGTAAAATAAAAAGCGTAGCATACCATCAACCACGTGCCCTGCCATATATTCACTGTCTTCGTCGACTATGGACATTCTTACAGTTCTTTCTCCAGACTTCATTTTTTCTTGAGCTTTGTATGATGTAACGTACCTAGAGTAAGAAAAAAATATTGTATTATTTGTTTATTTTTATTCCTTATATAGCAGGTATTCCTTATTGGCAGTGGGTATCAAATGTTATGACACTCCGTTCTCCACTTTCCTCTGAGGAACTCAAACCAAACATACACAAATACGACACACGAACTAAAACTTAAAATTTTGTTTTGAACATTCTAATCTCCAGACTTATATATAGGCAAAGTTATAAGTAAAAGCTAGTTTTGTTTAAAATCGAACCTGTAACCTGTTCAGTATTATCATCCAGCCTCCATTACACAGCCAGCAATTACACAAGTCCATGTATCAACACTCATTCCTACATACATTGAAAAATACCGCAACATTATATTCGATGAACAAAGTGTACGCAATAGATCAGCTGGGTAGGGCTGTCGTGTGCTTGGTTTGGACAGGTATTTATTTTTGTGAAAAATCCTAGTGACATCGAGCATAGGCTGCTTAAATAAATGGAATTTTTAAGAATATCCAGTTCTTGTGTCAAATTTTCGTAGAAATGAGAAAAAGGTCAGTCCTGGACCAGAGACACAAGTGTTAAACGGAAACGTGACAGACATTATACATCGATCCCGATTCCTAGTCGAAGAAATGAAATTTGATATTTCCATTTCTGCGCTTTGGTATCGAGGTGAAATGCGGAATTCAGAATTCGGCAGCAAATATGGAATTGTGGTGTCCTAATGGGCAACAGAGTGTCTTACACGCCAGGCTGTGCTTTAGATTCGAACTCGGGGAAATTAAATATTTAACATTTTAATTCCCTCGCTCTGGTAATGAGGTATAGCGTGGCATTAAGTTCCGCCATTTCAGATTTCAACGGAAAGTGGGGGACAAAAGTGTCTTACAAATACTACTAATAAGTACAAAAACCATATTAAATCAAATCAGCTTCACGCTGTATCCCGCACACAGCAGGATAGGCAGAGAGAACCTAGTGTTAAGACACTCCGTTCCCCACTTTCTTCCGAATTTTGGAGGCATTGCGTGTTGAGTGGCAGAACTCAACGCCGCGCTTAACCTCGACACCAGAGTGCAGAAATGGAAATATAAATTTAAGTAAATATTTCATCTCCTCGAGTGGGGATCGAACCCACAACCAGTCGGTTTTACAGTCACACCTCTTGCCGCTGCGCCACGACTGGCCTCAAAAAAGGGAAAAAAATGGAAAGTGGGGGACATAAGTGTCTCACAAATACTACTAATAAGTACAAAAACCATATTGTTTACCTAAAACAAAGCTAAGCAACCCTGTGGGAGCGATTTGCTTGTGGCTGCGTGATGGATGCTCCCCTATTAATATTCGTACGACTTTATTGCGTCGGGTCAGTGTATGCGGAAAAATTGCCTTTATTTCTTACATTGCGGTATAAATAAATAGATGTAGTATATTATGTTAAAATAATATTAATTTTTAATTTTTAAAATGAGAAACAAGATGTAATGTAATATTTTTAAATATATTAAGTTAACGAAAACGCTTCTTTTCCTTAGGATAATATCTTTTTTTATTTCTTACGATGAGTGGAAACAAAAAATGGGATTTTTTTTTTTGTGATATTCTTTTTTATCCGGATTCCATAATCAGAACTTAACTAAACATCAAACTACTCTTGATCTTACTCTTTCCAATAAAAAAATAATCATCGAAATCGCTTGGCGTGATATTGAGTTATTGATCTATTTGTCGTGTACTTAAAACATAGCGAGTTCAAGTCGCGCTACGTTCAAATTTTTATACATTTTCTAAATAAGTATTTTCGTTTCCTAAGTGTGTAAAAACACTTTATAAGTGTTAATAATATTGTCAGAATCTAAATTAAAATGGGACCACACGAAGCTTTGAAATAAAAGAAGAATAATCAAAATCGGTTAGACCAGTAAAAAGTTCTGAGGTAACTCTAGATAAAGTATCGAAAGCGAAAACTCGCTCCTTTGAACTACTAAAAAAATACAGTAGAATTGATAATTTCCTTTTCTTACAGAAGTAGGTTAAAAAGTGTAGTTTCATATTTATTTATTTTTTCAAAAATTAAAAAAATTGCCATATTTATGTCTTTTTTAAACGTGAAATTGATTTATTTTTTTCACTTTTTATACTTTACATAGGGACAGCTGAAATACAGTTGAAGTGATAAAGTCATTTTATAAAAGTCGGTTAATAAAATAAATAAAAACGTAAATATTGCAGCACCTGTACTTTTCTATGGATGCATTTTAAATATACAACGACAAAAATCGATTTTTTCCTGTTACCGTAAGAATTTCCATGAATACTCCATCAATGCTTCCCTTATACTCTAACTAACCTAACCTACCTATATAATAAATTTCAATTTTCTAATTCTTTAGGTTTTATAGTTTATTGATATATATGTATTTTTCGTCCTTGTAGCCAAGTAAAGTGTAAAACTCAACGTGCAAACGAACGGATTGCCTTAACTTTGAGCTGTATGCGGGGGACAACGTGAAGGTGAAGAAAAGAGATAATAAAAGAGATACATACCAGTCCTCACTGTGTTCCCATTCAACCAGATGCGAGATCATGGGCGTTCCTTGTGACACCGGCAGCGGTACTTGCGGATATATCTCCGCTAGGTGCGGGTTCAAACCAGCCTCGTACAATCTGGTGGAATTAACTACAATTAACACAAAATTCTTTAAGAAAAAAAAGACATTTTACTTTATTGGCCCTTCGGTTAGTTCGTTTTTTTAAACAATAAAACGTAATATCCTCTTTTAAGAATGGGTAACGGGAACATAGGAACCTAGTGTTAAGAATTAACAGTCCGTTCCCATTAAGACACTTCCAGTTCTGTTTCCGATGCACACATTTCCTCCACTCAATTCGCAACACATCTAAATTTCAGCACAAGCGAGTCTACCTACTACTAAATGAAAAAAAAAGTATATATTCATATTCTTTTCATTTTCATTTACAAATACTTACTTCCCCAAAGCTGTAAACAAAACTTGGACATTATCATCATGCTTCCTTTCAGTTAAAGCGACGTTGATGACATCCTTCTTCAGAGAGCGACGTAAGATAGCTTGTAATAGACCGTGGGGCGCGATTTCGATGGTGATGGCGTTCGCTGGGATGAGGCGTGCACTTTCTTCGAAAAGTACTGGACTCTGGTATAAAAAAAATAGGATTGTATTTTAGGGTCAGTGAAGAGGGAACCCAATATGAGTGGTGCGAATCAACGCCGTCCTTCGCCTCGAAACCAAAGTGAAGAAGTGAAAATATTTAATATTTCACTTCCTCTAGTAAGAATTGAACTAATAACACTTAGTAACACTTTGTACTCTTGCACCACAACAGGCCTCAATTTATTTTAATATTCACTATTAATTCGTCGTGACGTCGAAAATAACGTCGAATGAATGAGTGATAAAAAAATGACAAAAAAGATTTATGACGGAAGAGTGAGCGGTAAAAGAAGTAGGGGTCTCCTCAATTGGTCTTCGAAAACACAATATCAAAGATACTGGAGAAAGGTCACGTAAAAAGCATGAGGATCCTCCGAAGGGCGATATGTGAAGAGGTCGATGACAGTGGACGAGGGGTAAGAGGTATACTGAGACCGTAGCGTTTGGCACTCCGTTCTCTCTGACCACCTCGCTAGGAAAACATCGTGAAGCAAGAAAAATATGTTATTAATTATAATAATTATTATCTATTAACATTTCTATGGTGTCACAACATGTGACTGTACATGCGAAGAGTGTGGTTTCGATTCCTACTTGGGAGTTTATGTTATTTTCATTTCTTCTCTCTGATAACAAAACAAAGTATGGCGTTGAGTTCCGTCCATCAACTCGGAATTTCTTAAAAATTTATAGAAAAGTAGTGACCGGAGTGTCTTAACACTACGGTCCTTCTGTCTACCCTGCTATATACAGGAAACAAGGTGAAGCTAAAGAAAATATAACGCCACAGTTACCTTTTTCGATACTCTCTAGAATCGATGGCTTTTAATCTGATTAATAAACTCACCAATAAATTGTTAGTGTGGTATTCGGCTGAAGACATATCAGCCTTAGGGTCCTTCCACAGTGCTTGGGGCACGGAGGTGGACACCCATCTCTCTGATCTCAGTTTGGGATTTGGTATTACTTCTCTCAAATATTTCAATAGTTTTGGACCTGTGTAATACATATTATTTACATATAAGTAAGTATTAAAATATATGAAACATTTATTTAAATTTATATTTTAATTGTAGAGCGGAGTTTCTTGTTATTAGGTTCCAGAGGGAACCTAGGAAAGCAGATAGAAAGAAGGAAAACTGATTTTAAAATATTGTCACTACTATATTTATATTTTAAAATAACGGCACCATTTCTTATTTCTGAACTACCCTCAATAAATAATTTCATACAATAGTCTAATAGTTGTAAAAAAACGAAACGAAAAATTATAGCTATGCTTACCAGCTTCAGCGATATATTTTGAATGATAGGCTATGTTTGAGCACGGCACTTCCTTCGCGAACACTCCTTGAGCGACCAGCTTGGCGACGAAGCTCTTCATGATGTCAGCTGGACCGGATATGGTGCTAGAGTCTGGCCCATTGTGACAGGCCACTTCGATTTCCGGTGGTATGATTGTCTTGATCTAAGATTAACATTTAAAGTAAGTAAGTTTTAAGTGTTTTTTTTTTTTGTTTTATGCTGTATCTCTCTATAGCAGGGTAATCACAGGGAACCTGGGAACCTAGTATTAAGACACTGCATTCTCATCAAGACACGTCTGTTTACCATATACCGTGAATGAATTACCTTGACCCCAGAGACCGAAGAAATAAAAATATTAAATATTTCATTTCCTAAAGCGGCAATAGACCTACAACCACAAGGACTGATCTCTAAATATGTGGGACAAAAGAAAAAAATATGAGCTTATATATACTTTAAAGTATTTTTTATTTATGATGTCCATTATATAAAAAATTATAAAAGTAAACTGAGGAAGACTAATTGGCGGAATGCAATAATACCTCTAGAGGCCAGTCGTGGCGCAGGGACACAAAGTGTGACTGTAAACGCGACTGGTTAAGAGGGGTTAAAGTGTATCATTCGAAAATGTAAATAATAAAGCAAAAGCGATGTTTAGGGTATTTCATTTAATAGAAAATACAAATTAATTTTTAAAATTGTAAAAAGTATTAGAAAATATGACTCACAGTTTTTTAAAGAGGTTTTTCGTTACCTGATAATTTGCTTAATAGACCGTTAGCAGGTTTCGCTGATGATTACATGACAGATCAAGACATTTAATCATTTAAAATGCTTTAAGTCAAGTTAAAAATTATGAAGAGAGTAAAATTACTGAGATGGTTTCCAGGAGGTGCGGGTTCTAATCCCGCTACGTTCACACTTTTATACGTTTTCTAAAATAGCAATAATATTATATATTTTTTATATTATACCTCATTGTAACCAAGACCGACAGCCGCCATGGATCCCTTGATGAATGGAGTTTCAATAGAGGCCAAACCTCTGCTGTACGCAGATAAGATCATTTGTTCCGCTGTGAAGCAACCATCTGCATACGCGCATCCTAATTCGCCCACACTGTGTCCTAACAACGAAAAATATAATATTAATTATATATTTTAACCATTTTAGTCTTATATGTGTTGAAATTGACTTGAAACTGGCGAAAATGAGGTCCTCACGATAGAAGCAAAGAAGATTGATTCACTTCTTTTATATTCGTTGAGTAAAATTAATTATAAATAAAAGCGCGGCGTTGAGTTCAGAAAACACAAAATGTCTCTAAATCGAGAAACAAAGAGTTTTAACACTAAGTTCCTTCAGCACATGGGGTAAGCTTGAAACTAGAAAAAAAATATACTTGTAGTGAATATTATCTTTTATAAAATTAAATAAATAATAATAATAATAATACATGTAAACTTCTATTTCATTCGATATTAATATTATATACTTACACTATATTCTATTTTCAAAATTACTTAAAACTAAATTGTTAATATTTATATTTATTATAATTCATCCGCACGCAGCGCATTCGCATGACAAACTTGTTTCGAGTTTTTTTGCTGTGCGTGACGTAGCCTGCTTGCTAGTATAGCTACGAGTAAAGAGTCGGCTACTATCGCTTGCGACGTTCACTTGTTTTAAATATTGTACTCCTTGCTTGTATTCAATTTTAAGCCTTATCTTCTTGCTAATACGTATCTGTTTCGCTTATCTGTTTCTTTTACTATTTCTTTAAAATTCTTTCTTTCCTTCTGTGAGTGTGTAAAATTATTCTCTTTGTATATCTTATTAAGTGTTAAATAAATTTGGACAATTATTCTACAAAATTTTGGAACTTTAATTTCACTCCGTAATTAAAAATATAAAATATTATTTAAATAGCGTATTTCACTAAAACCGCTATAT
>JAATLQ010014707.1:0-12154 GCA_013421005.1 Heliconius erato x Heliconius himera | reverse complement strand
TAAATTGTAAATATATATTTTGATATAATAGTTTTATATCATATTATAAATTATACTATTATATGTATATTTCCTTTTATAGTAACATGTTAAATATTTATTAATATATATAGAAATTACATTTATAAGTTATTATAATTCACCAAACCTATTTAACTTTCATTTCACAATTCCCATACACGCTTCTAACGAAGATGGCGGCAGGCATTCTGCGTACATTCATATAATTGTAATTTTATCTCCTCATAAAAACATCTTCATGTATTTATTTCCATTTACTATATAAATAATATTTATCTCTGGATATTGACGGCATTAATATCACTCTTCTTTATTTTAATAATAATCTATTAAAAACTTACCGACGAAGTATTTCAATACAAACAATCGTAAATAATGAAAGCACTTATAACTTATCTTAGCAACCTCAACTACTTATATCACAATTGAAAACACAATCTCACATGCTTTTAATATACATTAAATATAACTAGATATATGTTAATTATAAATTAAACTTCTCTAAACATTTAAAACATGCATCCTTCCTCAGACGCGTCCGCCATCTTCCTTCTCTTTTTTTTCCCTTTCTTTTCTCTTTCCTTGACTTTGACGTGGACAGTAGCTTATTCAGCCAACATGATATTTTACAATAATTAAAATATTAATTATGTTAATAATTTATTTTAAATTATAATACATATCGTTTCATTATAATTATTAAATTATTTTTAATAAATATATTTTATATCTGAGTATTTTACCTACGGTATATTACGTCACTTCAATATTACTTGTGAACGGAACGCGTAATTAAATAACTGAACTAAACTATTATTTATAAGATTGTATTTATCTTAAGCTATAATTAAATAATATTATAAATTATATTTATAATATTTTTTTATAAATATTTTTTTTTTATTAATTATATTATTTACCAACACAATTTAGTTCTGGTATGGATCGTTACACCTTGTGTTCGGGATACAGATTTTTTAAAATATTTATATACCCCACCGTTATTATCGTGTGAGAATCTGAAGACATATTTTACTAAAATTCTATAATTTTAATAAAATATTTATTAATCTTAAATAATAGTTCCATTTTTCTCGCGATATATTTTTTTTAACCTGAAATAGGGCCAATTTGTTTTGATTAATTAAGTCCCTCACACTTCGAAGGTCTTAGCAAAAAAGTTTAGAAATTAAGCTTAGAAACCAATTTAAATAAGATAAAGCAAAAAAGGCTATCTTTTGTGTTAATGTTAAGCGTTAATTAAATTTGGTCTAAAGAGATTTTAAATTTCGTTTTGTAATCTTCTTGCCACTTTCCTGCTTAGTTATTTTTGTATTGTTATTATATCATTATACGAAGTTGTTGCTTGGTGAGCTTCTTGCATCGTTGTGTTGCTGACTACGGTTTATTAGATTTATATTTATTTTATTATAGCAGTGTAATACTGCAGTGACACAGCGTCTGATTGTACACTTGACAGTTCAGGGTTCGGACTAAGCGCGGCCTTAAGTTTCGCTACTCAATACGGAATGTTTCGTAAATTGGATAAAAACTGAGAACGTCTTATTCTATATATTTATCAATACTATTTTTACTCAAGAATCTAAAAAGAAAGTATATATATTTTCACTCAGTTCCTTCATGAACTAATTGCTCAACTTTACACGTGAATTATCAAAGTGTTTGTTTTCTGCTTTACTTGTTTATGTGATGAAACGTGCGAGCTTTATTTCTTTAGAAATTTAATATTTTTTATTCTATTCTTAGTCAATTACATGATAGGTAATTAAAAAATGGTAGAATCTTGCACTTTGTAGAAAATATAAAGGCAAATGTCTATAGTCTTATCTAATATGTGACGTATATCTTATATATATATATTACTGTAAACGTTCGATATACAATATTTTTTGAGTTGGTCTCAACGAGCCCTTTCATTTGATACCCATATTATAGAAGTGCATTAAATATAACTATTCTGCCATCCTGGCTGGGCCGCCATATTGGATTTAGAGTGAAGTCACACACCTTATCGTGCGTTGTCATCCAAACCAAACGTGTATACAAATTTTGAGCTTAATCTGTTGAAGATATCTACCTCATCTTGAGCTCAAAGATTTCACCCGAACTAGCATACATACATTACAAGTTATATAAAAGCTTTTAAAAAGAAAACTCATAACCGCCTCTTTTAAAGTTCAATGTTAGCCTCAAACATTATTCCAAATTATTTTCTCATAATTGTTGACATTTTTGAAGTAAGTAATACATGAACTAACTCAATTTTACCGTTGAGAGGTACCGTCAAAGTTTAGTATACCTTAGTAATCCACTTCGAAGTCAGTGTATACTTAGTTATACTCGTAAACTTGGCTTGTTCGCCTTTCTCATGAACTAAAGCTACAATCAATTTTTACATATGAAATATTATAAATAAAATGAAACAAAAAACCGTAACAGCTGCAAAAATTCAATAAATAAGTTCACACGGCACATTTAAAACATTTTTTATTAAATTAAATTTTACCAAATCAGAAGAAAATTGACAAATAAAATTATCAACATTTTACGTTAAGGATTTTTGCTCTGCGAGTTTTTTTGCTCCTACCATTAGGGGTAGGTATTTTTCATTCGCTTAATCTGCCACTTCTCGGGTTTACGAGGTTGATTTACTACTTTGTTTTACAGCCTCAGTAATGCCTTGATTTTTTATTGTCTAATCCAATTCGAAATATTCTGACTAATTAATTTTGACTTTTTGGCCAAAATATTTATTAAGAAAACGTATAAAAGTTTTGAACGTAGCGGGATTTTTATACGTTTTCTTAATAAGTATTTTTTTTTCTAAGTGTGGAACACTTCAAAAATGTTAAAAACAATTTTAAGCAGTTCATTTTTTTGTAGTTTTTTTTATCTTGAGGCTGTACTCGCATATGCTGGGTAGGGAGCGGGAACCTTATGTTGAGATACTCCCTTCTCCAATTGTAAAACACCGCGTGTTCATTGGTGAAACACTACGCCGTACTTATGAAAATAAGTAAAGATTGGTAAAGTAGTTGTACATTTTACATTATTACCAGAGCAAGGAAATGAAAATAATTAATGTATAATTCCCTCCAAAGGTTCGAATCGACACAGTCGAATTTACAGTCTCACGCTGTGCAGCTGTGCCATAATGGCCTCACACTGAGGGGCCTCATATGAAACCCTCTTATGAAATAAAAACAGAATAATCTAACAAAAAGCTATATTTAAAAAAAATAATAAATATGAAATATCGTATTTACTTAATACACGTAAAAAGAAGGGATAATATTTTCAGGATTACTCCACAAATTATCATATAAAGTGAAAATCCGAACACGTGTATTACCTATTATCAAGATCTGGTAGGAAAGCTGAGAGACTTTCGATTTGTAATGTACGATCCAGGGCTTTAAGCTGGCTTCTTATATAGCGGCTATATTTGAAAGTATAATCTTTTGCCTTTTATTTTGTGGGACTGGGATATACCTAATGATAAGTCATCGTTTAGATCTTTTGGATTTAGATTTAGATTTTATTTAAGTTTGCTCGCAAAACATATCGTATAAGAAAAAATATTAGTTATTTCTAATTTCGTATGAAAAAAAATCGTATTTAGACAGGAGGCAGGTATAAGTATACAACAAACGCTGTTTTTCACGTAATTCTCACTAAAATCCCGGAATAAAAAGTCTATAATACTGTTGTATGTTGTAATTTGCTCCCAAACCACCTTTATCTTTCAGTGGCAGTACTATAAACGTCGGTTTAGCTGTTCCATAAGGCCTGACAAGCACACGGAAAATATTCTTTAAAATGTTTCTTTGCTTTTTCCTACCTAAATAACTATATATAAAACTGTATGCACTTGAAAAAAACATTATGATTAAATTATCATAAAATCACTAGTAGATATGTTAATTTTATTAATTACATAAACAACATAAACATTTATAACAAAACTTACAAATAAAATTAAAAAAATAATAATAAAGTTTTGCAATATGAAGAAATCCTAAACCACTTCCAAATGCCATTTGCATAAAGAATTAGTGTCACTGTGATAGATGACTTGACAACTTCAACATAACATATATCTGGAGAAGAGTAAGGATTTATGCATGACTTGAAATTATTATCTTTAAAATATATTTAAAATATTATAATTGAGAATAACCTGATCGTAAATGACGGCTGTAGGTACGAATTCCACATGGGATTTAGCTAAGCATTATGTTTTATAGAAGAATAGGCAAAGAGAACCTAGTGTCAAGATATTCCGATTTCAAGTTTAAAGTTTAACGGGATATTGCGTATTGAAAGGTGGAACTCAACGTTGTAAATGCAAACGAAGACATAGGTAAGAATAGTTAGTAATTAATATTATTGAGGTAATTTTTAATTTTGTTAGTTATTTTAATCATGTAGACATACATAAAAGTACCTTTCTTTTATAAGTTTCAAGGTAATGTCAATAGGAAGAATTTTAAAGAAAAGTTTTCGAAAAAAATTCGGACACATGAATGAAATAAATAAAAAACTTAAAAAAATATAATTGGTCCGAGTAGGACTAGAAAAAATCGGACTAGAAAAAAGTAGTCACATCTGATCTCCGCTGTTTTACCAATGGAGAAAAAAAATATATATTTAGAATATTTTTGTTTCCATAGTCTGGTTAGGCAAGCAAGTTTGTTAATAAATGCAGTATTATTATATTAATACAGCTTTCTTTTATTTTCTCCTATACCGTTCAGCGTTGAATAAGATGTGCAGAAAAGCTACATTTTTGAACTAAAAATTTAGTTCGAAGAAAATAGGGTAGAATTTGCTATTTAAGTTTCAGCTGCACGTTTGGCTATACACAATGTAATGCTGGTACTGATGCTGTTACGTGGCGTCGTAACGTGAATATTACAGAAAAAGAATAAAGACAAATGCTGTGAAGATGCGTTCTCTTCGTAGGTTATGCGAAGTCGGTTTTAATGTTCAAATCCGCTTTGAAGAGATACGTAAAATGGTAGGAACTACAGAGAATGTTACTGCGACATATGTATAATGTGTGCTTAGGTGGTGTGGTTGTGGCACATTCAGAGATAACGAAAGATTCACGAAACAAGAGAAAGTGGTAAGAGACGCAGTTGAGGAACTCAATTGACTTTTGAAACTCGATTTTAATGGAAGAAGGCGGTCAGGTTATAGAATAAGCGTAAAGTTAAAAATAGGTATTTATAATAATATTCAAATTCTTCAAATGATTCAAATTCTAATAAAAATACAACAAAATAAATGTGTGTTGTCTGAATTGTACTACAAAAGACGAATTGCTATAAAACTTTTGATACAGTCGACAGCTGTACATGTCAAAGTTTTCCCATTTGCTGCTCAAGTATTTGTTCGGCGTCTAAATATGTATTTTTTACTTGTATTTTTATTTCATATTCCTTGTTTTATGATATTGTGTAACTTACGCAAAATATTTATTTATAATATTTTACGTTCTATTTTTGTATACTTTAGACATAGAACTATTATATACAAAACCAGATCCAACTTTATGGACAGGGTGGGCATATCCACAACTCTAATTGACTTACGGATTCGAATTTTTTAGTCTTCATATTACATCTTCACTGTTTATATATGCTGAGTAGTTGAGTATACCTATAGTTAGTAATACAGCAACGTTAGAACTTAGTAGTATCCATTTTTACGTAAAAATGAAATCGGATCATAGTGAGACCTGATCATGGCTGACTTAAAAGTACTGTGCCACAACTTTTTTTTGAGAGTTGGATTAGCCTCTGATACAGATTTAGTTTTATAGGAGCTAATGACTAATATGAAATAATTATTTCGAAAATATACATTGAAGCTGAGTGATGTGTGTATGTACTTTGATGTAGGTCAACATGTAGATTTATTTAGCTGCACCCTATATTGCAGCAGGAATCTGGTGTTAAAACTGTTCCGTTTCCTTTCTACCGATATTTTGAGGCATTACTTGTTGACTGGCGGAACTCACGCCGTGCTTTGCCTCGTTACGAAAGTGAAAAAATAAAAATATTAAATATTTCATTTAGTCGGGTAAGAATCGAACCTACATAATCAGAATCGCACATTTGTGCCCCTGCGCCACGAAGATTGCCTCAATACGTATAAATGGTTTTTATTAAAAGCTTTTCAGCGGTGAACGCTTGAAAAAATCTAAATAAATCTTGAAAAACTTCGCTTAGTGAATAAAATAAATAAAAATGTATAAGGTCACTGAAATTCAAAGCATTAAAGCATATTCCATATTTAATATAAAAAAAATACATAAATTCAGCCTCGCTTCGAGTCTACTGACGCTAACATTATTAATAGTACATGCATGGTACAAAAATAGCTACGATCGATATAGACGGTTTCAGTTCCGACATTAGTGAGAGAATATTTTAGTTCTAAATAAACATACAGAAATTGGATTAAACTCCCCTGTGCCACAATTAATAAGATTAAGCTCACTCTTGGTATACGTGATGGTTGTGGTTACGATTCTTGTATGTGTATTTTTTAGCTTCACGTTTTATCTCGCATGTCCTTGTAGAAAGGTAGGCAAAGCGAATCTAGCGTTGACACTCTCTTTGCCAATTGCCCTTCTGTTGTTATTTATGTTATAGAAACTATTAGAATTCATACAGTGTTAGCGTCTATAAAAACATAGAGATCATATATTATACAGATTATAAAATTTTTTGGTTATTATCATATGTTATATAAATACTATTCAATAAATATAAATAATATTGCATAAGACTATATAATTATGTAAATACACACGCACACACACACAAATGAACATATATCTTTATACATACAACCCATAAGTCAATACATAAAGCACAGTTATAATTTCATCCGCCCAAAATAAAAGTGGCTAATTAAAGGCTATAAATAAAAAGCCTCAATAATTTTTCACATCGACAGACAATTTAGAACATCCTGTCTTCGCTACAACAAAATGTTGCTGAACCCTCGAAATAGATAATGATAAATGAACTGATAGGCGCCTGAAGTGTCAATTAATTTTGTTATTCGAGATAGTATGGGTTAACAAAATGGTATTGTGAATGAGGGGGGGGGGGTGTGTTATTAAATGGGGAAATATAATTGTTGTTATTGTGAGGTCGTTGTGGTGCAGTTGCACACCGTCTTACTGTAAAAGTGACCGTTAGGGGTTCAACTCACACTTGGTAAATCGAACTCACAACCGTCGCGTTTATGATCGCTTGTTTGTGCCCCTGCGTCACGACGTCCTCAAAACGATGATTAAGTTTTAGATAAACTAAAGAGCCTATCAGATCTCTATAGAAAAATACATACAACAATAATTGTACGCGAATTCGGGGCATTGCTTGTTAAGTTGAGTTGACGGGACTCAACGCCACACTAAATATAAAATATTTAATTCCCCCGAGTGGGAGTCGAACCTCTGCACAACCGTCACGTTTACGTAAATTTATAAACTAATGAAATTACTAGTTAAAATTAACCTTTATCTTTATTATCAATAAATATCTAATAAAATAATAAATAAATTGATTCTTTCTCTCTCCATTTAACCATTATCAGTAGAGGACTCTAACAGATTAATAAATTAAAATTCACAAGAAAAACGAACAATGCTCTCAAGCATGTGGCGCAATGATTTATATTCTATGAAAGTGGGTCAATATCATAAATTACAAGAGTCGTTAACAGTACAGTATATATGTAAAGAGTACATACTCGTACATCTAATACACTTACTATTGATCAATGGATTGAATCGATTGTGGCGCAGGGGACAGCATGTGATTGTAAAAGTGATAGTTGTTAGTTCAATTCTTACCTGAGTGAAAAAAATACAGAAAATTGAGCCGCAGTTGTTTTTTTTGTTCTTTTAATTTCTCTAAATATACTGATATGTGGAATAAATCGTAATGACTATAAATAATCTAGATATAAGAGTTGCTGCAGTACTAGATATGTACAAATAATTACGTAGTATTTACAATACAACCTTTTAGAATTTTTGTAGTAGCACGGAAGATAATACAAAGATGCATTGTTATTTTCAAAGTAAAAAATGAAGGACAAACTACTTCAGTAATTAATAAAGATAGAAGAGGAAAAATGCAAATTAATACGAAAAAATATGGGATTCAGGGGTGTCTCGGGGTTAAAACTCTGCTAAATGTCTGGCAATAGATAATTTTATTTCTAATATTATTCCCAAGACAATATAAAATAATGAAGTTTTATAATTTAACAAAAGTTTGGTACTATTTTTTGCACTTTATTTACCACTCCACAACTTCATGATATTCCTTAATAATAATTACCGGTATGGAGGAGAGGAGAGGATGTGCACAGGAACGTTTAGGTTTTATAAGGTAAAAAAGATCTCTCTTGGCTTGGTTTGGCTTTGGATTAAGATCTAGGTTCGTTTGCGAAAAGGAAAAAAAATATTGTTAACAATTCATTTGCTATGGCATTTGCTACGAGTGCTACAAATGCTACGAATATAATCCTCGTAGCTGTTTGTTGATGTAACTGATTTCGATTAAAAATTGTTTTTGTTATTGATCTATCTCATCAAAGTAATTTTTAATACACATGTGGATTACATTTGGACATCACGTTGCATTATCACAATATTTATCGGTTTTTATTGAAAGAAATGAATAAAACTTAGTAAAGTTTTAAAGAAATATTGTATAATAGTGACACAATCTAGTCTCTATCAAGTATACGAGGACACCAAGTAGCATAATAGTCTTTGTCGATGAGAAGTTTGAAGTTTGAGAAGTTTATTTTTCATTTCTAAATCCTTCACATTATTAATCGCTGCTCTCTTTTACGAGTCGAATAAAGAAAAACAGGATGTAGAAACCAATATATTATGTACTTCAAACAAAAACAAATAAGTAAAATATACTCGTATTTGCCCTTATCCCTATTATATATTCTCTTTGATTTAGTCAAAAGCTAATGTGAGATAAAAGAGGAGATTTATAGTAAATATTTTCTTGTTTCCACGAGGTGCCATACTATCTGAAGAAGATTTATCACAAGCATCGTCGAATAGCGAAGGTGAAAGCAAAGTAGAGACGGAATATCTCGTACCCAAATCAAAATTCGGTACAGGTGACAACAAGCCCTCATTTTACTTGGAAAGGGACAATTCTTTCAAATGTAAAAAATAATCCCATCGCTTATCCGGTCGGACTAGAAGCCTTAACATCATAAAACAGTTACCGTTAGTGAAACTAATTAAGTTTCATAAAGAGAACGACGGGCACAGTTAAATTTGTCTAAAGTTAAAACTAAGACTAAGAATTTTTGAAGATCGATGATACGAGTGGGATTGGTCGTGCTTTACGAAACAGTCGGTGCCGAGAGTGCAAGTGGCGCAAAAATAATAGTAGTTTTCAAGGGGATGTGTGCTTTTTTTCTTGGAAGCATATATATTTTTGTTTATTTTTCAAGAATTCCTATTATCATAAGAATATAAAGGCAAATATTAAATCATAAGACATGCGAAAAGACACGTTGATTTTTAGTGTCCTAAGTATGATTGTATAATATTAATAAACGATTCGAGATTTAAGAAATACTTAAAATTAAAACGAAATTATCTGTACGTAATTAACTCATTCGTCATTAGCAAAATCTTAGATCAAAATCCCGGTTCGTGAGACCGGCGTCACCATGTAAGTCAAATTGCGGGTTAAGTTTTTAATTTTATTAAAATGAGTTCGGGCCAGTCATGGTGCAGCGGCACAAAGTGACTGTATATATATTATAGTGAAATATGTAAAAAGATAACGTAGATTTCTATCTATATAAAGATTTTAATTTTAAAGATGTTCTTACTTACAATAGACAAAGGTATTGTCTGAGGAAACAGTGACGCAATTTGCTGTAAACACGTCAAGTCATCTGTTTTCAATGCATATGAAACCTTTAAAACAATGAATAGTGACAATACAAAATTTACCTTAAAACTATTAGCAGAAAGTTGATTTTTAAATGTTTTATCAATTTAGTTGGTATTGAAAATTTCCATACGTTTGAAAGGGTGTCTTAGTCGACTCAGATTTTGATAAGGGACTACCCTTTTTAGTGTGAACACTAGCGTTTGAACCCTAAAGTGTTTCATTAATATATGAAGGTATATAAGCTTTGATTTCAATAATTTCGTTTATAACAATTGTAGTTGATGGTTGAGGCTAGTCTAGACTTCACAAACGTGTGATTTTAAACGCGACAGGTTGTGGGTTCGACTCCCACTCGAGGAAATGAAATGTTTTGATGTGAGGTTTAAATGTTATATTTTCATTTCTTCAGATTTAATATGAAACGTGTATTTACGAAAATTGTAACAAAATGCTAACATAATTAAATTAAAGGCTATTAAATCAAATTAGGTTCTGTTAACTAAGTAAGTACAAGTAAGGCGGTGAACCTGATACTTTAAGTGCTATCCGCCGGCCGCCAGCTATCTATTATATATGAGGGCGGCCGCGGCGTCTGAAAATAAATTTATAGGGAAATCAGAGTAGAAATGAGAAATAATTTTGTTTCTACCATATACAGATGAGGTATTTAAAAGTAAAAATTTTCCAGTCCAAAATATCTAGCCTCTGACTAATAGTTTTTTTCATCTTCCCGATGTATCCTGCACATAGTAGCGTAGGCAAAGGGAACCTGTTAAGACACTTCGTTCTCTATTTTCCGAATTCTGGAGGCATTGCGCGCCGTGTAGCGGAACTTAACACCATGATTTACCTCAACACCAAAGTGAAGAAATGAAAATACAATTTTAAATAAATATTTTATTTCTTCAAGTGGCAATTGTCCATACAACGAGTCGCGTTTACAGTGATACGTTTGTGTCCCT
Source organism: Heliconius erato x Heliconius himera (assembly GCA_013421005.1). Lineage (NCBI taxonomy): Eukaryota > Metazoa > Arthropoda > Insecta > Lepidoptera > Nymphalidae > Heliconius > Heliconius erato x Heliconius himera. Next base: position 1,185 of record JAATLQ010014707.1, on the reverse strand, counting down.
GCCCCACGACTGATCTCGTAGCTAATAGTTCGAATTTTTGGACAAACATTTTGTGTTAGACAGTCCATTTAACATGGTAGACTGTAGGTTATATTACATCACGTTTGAATGGTCGCCCTTTTGCAAAATTTAGGTTCATTTTTAAGCTTCATTAAAGTTGTACAATTATAAATATTAACCGGATTAATCGCGTATATTTAGGATTATACTTTTTAGGAAACCCGACGTTTCGAATACTTGGCAGTAGTCCGTGGTCACGGGCCGGCACTTCTTCTACTACAATCCAATCCTGTCTGTAGTAGTAGAAGTGCTGTCTGTCCCTCTACTGTGGGTGGAGCCGGCAGCGTTGTCAGAAGACCAACAAGCGACCCACAGTAGAGAGACAACAGGCGTTTCTACTAACTACTGCAGACAGGATTGGATTGTAGTAATACCGGCGGAAAATTATATAAAGTTCAAAAAATTACGTTTGCATTAATTACATCATGTTACTTCTCATATTGCTAAGTGTTTTTGCAAACCTTGATATGTTTGTAAAAATATGAAGTTTACTATGAAATATTATGTATAATCAGAAAATAGTCAGCTTTCAATAACCACAAATAAAAATATATTCTGTGATTTTCTTACATTTCCGACCTGAAATACTAAAGCAAGAAGATGTCTCTTGTATAAAACGTATTTCTCAAATAAAGACATCCTTTTTATGAAAGAATTCCTTTGAAGTAGAAACGCAGAGGAAAAAGGTTGGCTCAAATTACTGGTCACACTGAAGTACATTTTCCGACCATTACTCTGTATTCAAGCATTGTGCACTTATATACTGTGCTTTAAGTGATTCTTTATATTATAAACAAGCTGTTATTTGCGGCTTTACCTGCTTGTTTAACTGAAAATAAGTAAGAGTTGTGACTTATGTAAGAGATAAACCTAACCGGGGATACGGTGGGTTACATTAAAACTAATACCGTGATGTAGCTTATATACATTCGATAAATGAATTACATTACAGCACAAAAATATATTTTTTTATTTGAGTCTTTAGTTCCTGAGAATAAATCAATCAAAACTCTATTTTTTTAATATTAGCATAGATATGCTATATATTATAGCTGTTTTGCATTACAACAAAACAGTTATTATGTGTATGAAGAAACACACAGCGTTGATTGAAGAAGCAGTCTC
>JAATLQ010014703.1:76955-128614 GCA_013421005.1 Heliconius erato x Heliconius himera | reverse complement strand
TAATGTCTATTGAATGTGATGCAGGATAGCTGCCAGTTAATGTAATAAAATTATATATTATACCATTGACTTTGAAAAGAGCAACTGTTGAGTTTCTTGCCGGCTCTTCTCAGCAGAACTGCCTTCCGAACCGGTGGTAGCTTTTTATTTTTTGTTATATGTTCATTCGACGATTCAAAAGTGCTTATAAAAGTTTATTTGAATAAAGAATATTTTGAATTTGAATTTGAATTTGAATTCAGATGAAAATCTCGAAATGACTTCTTGTCCTTGCCTTGTACTGTCTTCCGTATAAAATAGTTCCCTCGTCATTAATTCGTAATCTTCTCCAAGTTAATGAGCGTTTTCATTTGTTGGCAGCAGTTGCAGTCAATTAGCAATAAAGGGGACCATTCGCTGTCCACTTTATGGTACTAATCTTAGCAGAGAATTTGTATTTCTCCGCATTTATTTAAATGAGTTGGAAAATCTTTTTTTTTCCGGAATGCAGTATGTAATTATTTTATTGAGGCCAGTCGTGGAGCAGGGGTACAAAGTGTAACTGCAGACGTAACGGGTTTGGGTTCGATTCCCACTCGAAAAATTAAATATTTTTTTTTATTTATATTTTAATTTTTTTTTTCCAGCATTCAACACGCAATGCGTCGAGAATTCGACGGAAAATGGAGAACGGCGTGTCTTAGCAATAGGTTCCCTATACATATCCTGCTGTGTGCGAAATACAGCGTAACGCTAAAAAAATATTTAAAATTCTTAAGAACAATATAGATAATAGGTCTCTATTAGTATGTAGTTATTAATTTAAAAGAAATATAATATTTATCAATTTAAAAAGTCAATTGAAACACTGCGTAATAAGCTGTAATCATATTCACTAACATTTGACATTTGTCGTTGATATTTTAAAATAGAAATTTTTATTTTAAGCAAATTAATTATGGTCGTTAAAATAAGTTGTACATTTTTTTGTGTTGTTAGTACTAGATATGTGGCAAGGTGAAGAGATTATATAAATGATTTTTTGTATACTGAAGTTATATTTTTATTAATACTTATTTAATATTGTATTAGAAAATATCGTTTTCTTATTATGTTTAAAGAATCATATTATGTTGTTACTAACGACCCATCGGCGACTTTGCCAGCCTAAACCTATTGTTATATTACAGTTAAATTATTTAAAATATTTACAAAATATATTTGATTGCATATGTGTTATTCTGAGGAAAAAGCTTATTAAATTCATTTAATCCGTTGAGCAGTTTTTGCGTAAAAGTGAAAGAAGCATCCATCCATCTTCACAAACTTTGATATTTATTATGCCATTAAAAAAGTACGATATAGTAGGAAGTAGAATTAGTAAATTACTAAAAAATAACAAGGTTATACACCCTCGCTATTGTTTTAAAGTTAACTAATTAATAATAATCAGCTTCACGCTGTATCCCGCACACAGCAGGGTAGGCGGAGGGAACCTAGTATTAAGACACTCCGCTCCCCACTTTCTGCCGAATTCTGGAGGCATTGCGTGTTGAGTGGCAGAACTCAACGCCGCGCTTAGCCTCGACACCAGAGCGAAGAAATGGAAACATAAATTTAAGTAAACATTTCATCTCCTCGAGTGGGGATCGAACCCACAACCAGTCGGTTTTACAGTCACACTTTTGGCCTCTAAGTTAACTAATTAGATCACAATATTAATTTTGCACAATTGTGAACAAAGTTAATAATCTACGAATATATATTATAAAAACTAACAATACCTAATAAAAGTGATTCATTATTCGGAACGATCTTTAACAAACTCATAAAAAGTTCACATAAAAAAAGAATAATTAACATAAATTCAGAAGAAATTGCTTAATCAAACTTTTCTGCAACTTGAAATAAAATTTATACTTTGAATTTATTATAATTGACTGATGTCGTCCTAGCGTGGCTGGGAAAAGTATAAGAGCTGGCTGTGGTTTTTGGTGTGTTTTAAGTTAAGTAGAGAGAGGGTAGAGTCGATTTAGGAGAGAATTTTATGTAACAATTTGTTTCTTTTAGAAAGATTTAATAGTCTGCTGCTTATCACGTAGTTTCGTTTTTAATATACAGTAAGAAAAAAGCTACCGATGGCACAGTGGCTACTGATGGCGTTCGATGTTGTCGCGGTTGTTATAGGCTCAATCCTCATCCTGGGAATAATTTATTTAATTTAGAATAAAGCACGGTATTGAGTTTCACCACTTAATAGCATCTCTTTGTCTCATATTTTTTTGGTATAATCTAAATATGTGTAATGATACATCTTACCTTTTCATTTATACACTAAGAACTAATAAATCAAATGCCAGTTCAAGTTCTTTTAACATGCAATTTTACTGTACTATGAAAAGTTTAAATAGTATTAATATACTTCTACTAATATACGTCACAGTCGACAGACGACATTAAGAATAAAATATATAAATTTTATTACATAGTTTTAGTATCAAAATTAAAAAGTGAGTTGATAAGACCGAGAGTTGATCAATATTACAAATTTAAAGAATTAAAAAAATTTACCTATGTTAAATTTAATAAAGACTTCTTGAATTGTGTAAATAAAATATAATATTATACTTAAAATTAATTCACGTGAGCTTAATTCTTTCTACGAACTATATTTCTGTAATGGATATTACTCAAGCACTTCTTAGATTTTAAAATCTTAAAGTGCAAACGAGATTGTATCACATTTAATTTTATCTAGAACAATATTAAGAGTTACAAATCAGGAGATCGGTTCTGTATGACGCAATATACGCCTTGTGTCAGTGACCGCAGGACGAGAGGGTTTCAATCTATCAATATTATTAGGTCACAATTGTGTCGAAAATATGAGTCACTTTATAAGAATAAATTAAGATGATTTTACAAATTTTTAAACATTTTGAACTTAAATGTAAATAAGCTTCACGCTGTACCCGCATTTAGCAGGGTGATACACTCCGTTCCCCAGTTTTGGTGAATTCTGCCAAAAAATAGGGAACGGAAGGCTTTTTATAATATAAAAATGCCTCCAGGCACTGGTTGTTGAGTGGCGTAACTCAACGGCGCCGCTTTTCCTCGACACTAGAGCGAAGAAATGCTAGGCACGCTACGCCCCTGCGACGACTTGCTTCTGAAATTGTATGCAATACGTAAGATGTATTGCATCGAGTGATTATCGATCAGATCCATACTTAATGGACGCTCTGGACTAATTCGTTTTCCGTCAATTAATGCGAAATAATTCTCATTCTATAACAAATTATGAATAATATACATATATGTGAAGATAAATAAAAATACATGTGGCTGTATAATTGTGTACAATTTTTAGTTTAACTCAAACCTGATTTGTAATTGTAACAGGAATTTGCTAGGATTTTAAATGACACTGAGCTATGTGATATTATTTTAATTTATGCGTTATTTCGAAATTTTACAATTTTCACGCAGAAATCGCAGTTAATCGAAACATATGAACTAATTGCATCATTATAGTGACCATGATTCAAATTACTGATGCGATTATAAACTTTCAAATTGAGTTAATAAGAAATATATTACCTTGTATCGTGAATCTGGCGTTTATATTGGTAAAGAATATGAGCATACCTTTAGCTCCATACATTATAGATTAAGGATTTTTTAAAAATATTTAATCAGCTTCACGCTGTATCCCGCACACAGCAGTGTAGGCAGAGGAAACTATTGTTAAGACACTCCGTCCCCCACTTTCCGCTGAATTCTGGAGGCATTGTGTGTTGAGTGGCGGAATTCAACGCCGCGCTTTGCTTCGACATCAGAGTCAAGAAATTAAAATATAAATTTAAATAGATATTTCATTTTCTCGAGTGGAGATCTAACCTATAACCAGTTGTGTTTACTATCACACACTTGTGCCCTGCTCCACGACTGGCTTCAATATTTTTTGTTGTTTATATTTGACAGAATGCAGCTAAAAAAGTTGTCGATATCATTCCTGCAATTTCAATCATACTTCAAAGTGTTTAAATAATAAAATGTGAATTACAATTTGTGTGTAAATATTATTTGGAATCATTATTTGGATACATTAGCAGGTAAATAAATTCAATTAGTTATTATACAATAGGATGTGGTAGTATTTAGTTTATACTATTCAATTGTACTGCTAATTAATGAAATCTATATTATAGCTCGAAAACATATAATAAAGGTAAATGTTTTACTTGTATCATTAATACATAGTAACATTTTTATTAATTATTTATTCATTTTATTAAGTTAAAATCGAATAATTTTGATGTAAAATATCCGGTATATTTTACATCTAAAGTTTTTTTTTATTTTATTAGTTTCTTTGAGGATCTGATGGTGTTTTGAACGTGCCAGTCGAAGACATATAACTTCACGATATTTCGTATGGAGAACACATGAAGGAGGTTGTATGATAAGAAATACTGTTACAAAATAGAAGAAATTATCATAAAATATTTGTTGTTATAGTGGTCCAACTAAATTATACAATACAGGAATGTATTTAGAAAAGTGTAACAAAACAGTACAGTCGAGCCTACCTAAAATATATTGTTGGAATTTAAATTTGCGTTCTATTGATATAAAATTATTTATTCATATTTTACAATATTTTTCAATAGTTATTTAAACTGATCTACACTTAAAAAGTCACGATAAAGATTTTTTATGTCTTTAGGATCTGGCAAAAGTAATCGGGAGCCAATTAACATTTCAATCTTATTAAATAATCATTTTGTTCATCATCTCCATAACTATTGATTAGTTTATCAATAATGCCATACTATATTTCATACGAAGATAGAAATAACTAAATTTATTATACACATAAACGATCTCGCCAGAATTTGACACCACAACCATCGCCTATTAATGCGAGCCTTATCTAGACCACTACACCAGTAATGGCCACTTAATTTAAGGGTTACAAAGCTATAATTTCACAACTACCATTTATCATCATGACTCCTAGTAGTAGTTTCGCAAACTGGGCATGGTCGTGCGTACACACGCGTTTATCTGGATCTAGATCGTACTTTTGTGACGAAAGGTCAGTGAACTCTTGCGTAACTATTACTGTGAAATTGATCGGGATACAGTATCGAAAGTTGCGAACAAAACGGTAGTTAAAGCTTTAGGTATTGCAAAAGTGGCCAGCCTCTTAAATGTGGTAAGAGAAAAGAAATACTTTATAAGCTTAATTTTATTCTATATTTATTATTACAAACAACAACCTTTCTTCCGACCTATGTACGTATATATAAAAATACACATCAAATTTAAATGTGGTTTTCACTAATAAACAGGGTGGTTTAAGAGGAAGATTTATGTATATACAATACAATACATATATGAATGTATTAATATAATACATCCATATTATATTAATGTAATCTAAGCAGGTAAACCATGATCGAAATACTAGTATTAATATAAGAACTAATACTAGTATTAATAAACGGTTGTGTATTGCTTATTTGTTAGAAAAGCTTCATAGCATAGCGTAAGAGAAAAAATATTTTAGCAATTTTGTTTTCCCTATTATTTCAATATGGAAAATATTTGGGTGAGCTCAATACTTAATTAACAGAATAAAATTGTGAATATATTGCTAATATCTATAAAATGTGTAATATCTTCTAAATGATGTGACAAAAATATTCTTTACTTATATGTATTATAGTCATATATATTTAGTTAAAGGTATTTTTTTTTCGTATTATGAAGGATATTTACAAATATGGAATTAAAGAAATATATTTTTTCTTTATTTTTTTAAGTCTTATAGCCTTCTCCAGGTCGATGTAAGTTACATACATTTTACAAGCTTTCATTTGGTTTGCCTTGGTATTTACTATCTATTCATATGTGGGTCGAATCGAGTTACTTAATTAATAAATTGTTTCAATTGAAATTGAATTGAATTGAAATTTTACATATGTGTTTGGTTTGATAACAACATAATTATGGTTAGCAAATATATTGCATTCTAAAGCTAATATGACGAAAGGATTATGTAACGAAATATTGTAATTATAAATATTTTTTATATTTTTTATATTTATAGGGTTTTTTGTAAAAGACTTATCTACTTAATAAACCATACCCATCAAACTTGTTATATAAAATTGTAATAGAACTTAATAATTGACATAAATTAAAGTTAAACCAAAGCATAATAAGTTCTTAAATAGCTAAGTTAAAAAACTAATTTAGCATTTTTTCACATTCCTCATGTAAGCTATGTAAATGTTTTAATAAATAAAACCATTTGAAAAATTGTTAAAATGATGTTACATAAAGAATTTACTTTAAAAAGTACTGGAGAATATCTATATATATAAAAGGACTTGTGCTGACTGACTGAGGTAAGACGCACGCACTGAGGTAAGCCGTAACCGCTGATGGTAGAAACGTGAAACTTGGGCAGATGTTTATTTTCATATTCTGGACATCCACTAAGAAGAGAATTTCAAAAATTTGAATCCTAAAGGGATGATATAGGGGTTGAAAGTTTGTATGGAAAAAAAATTTAATCTGCACCGATTTTTATAAAATTTGAAATTCAGACTCTTAAAAATATTTCATTGAACACGTGTTTCATGGTTTTTAAGAATTCACCCCCTAAGGTTTCAAATAAGGGGTTAAAAATTTATATAGAAAAATCTTTAAATTGCCACTCATTTTTATAAAAAATTAAATTCAGACTGTTAAGAATATTTTATTGAACACGTGTTTCGTGGTTTTTTTAGAATTCACTCCTAATAAGCGGGCGAAGCCGCGCGCGCCCTCTAGTATTATATAAATTTTTAGTTAATAATATTAGTACAACTGAGTAACACGGTATAAAGATTTAGCCTAACAGCATAAATTTAAAGCATGAAACGTGACTGATTTCATTCACAATAACGAATAAAGACGAATCAATCTTCATTGACGTAATACACACGTTCTAGGTCAAAACTAAAAGATGCGCTGGCGCGGAGAGTAACGGTATACTATATATATATATTAGAATGGAAGTTCAAGGCAAAAATTCATCTTCATTCAGAAAAGTTACATCTGGGTTACATAGAATTGAGAAATCGTGGATGTGGCAAACATACATATGTTAAGTGAACATTTTTAACATATATTATCGCAGAATCGAAATTCATTTTTGGAACTATAGTAATTATTGTTTAAATTTATAATTTAACAACATGTACATTTATGTGCAAATTGTGTGATGTTTTTTTTAATAAAAAAAGTCTTAGATATTTCCTCTTCACTTGGGTTAAGACTTGTTGTCTTCAAACAAGGAAATCAAGGAAAACATAACAAGTTACTCATATATTTCGCTACTTTCAAATACAAAATGAAATATTTTTTTAATAAAGTATAATTTATTTCAAATCGTTTGATTTATGTTATAAAAAATGATATACGAAAAATGACACTTCAAATTTAAGTGACGAGTAAAAATATTATAATTAAAGCAGCAATGTGAAGTATGAAGTGAAAGTTTAAATAATAATAATATTTTTTACTATAAGTAAATAGGAGGCTTCGCTCTGTTTACCTTCTGACATTGCTGGGTGTAATTTTCAAGTGAGAAAACGCTGTAATTTAAAATGTTTAAGTTTGTGTTACAAAACTAAGACAGTGCTTTTTAGTTTACGATAATTGCGATTTTACACTTCTATAAATAAATACAATACTATTTGCCATATCCATGCTAATGTACATGATGCTGTTGAAGATGCATATCAATTATTTATTCACAGTTTAGGTTAATGCCTTTAGTATAAAAGATCTGGTCAAGGTGAAGGTGCCCATTTTTAGAGTACATTTGAATAAATTAGATGGTCAATGAACTTTTCTGGTAAACTGATTTATCTACATAATTTTATAATTTTATGTAACATTGTGACGTAGCAGAATAACTTCTAATCGCGGGATGGTTGTTGGTTCGATTCCTAATCGAATTATTATATTTAAATATATTTTTTATTCCCCTCTCTGGTAACACAAAACGAAGAGTTCGGCACCGTAACACATAATATTTAAATTTCGGACGGATTATAGAGAGCGAAGTGTCTAGACACCAGATTTTTTCCACCTATCCAACTATGTAAGAAAAAACGTGAAACTGCTTTTTATATCAACACACATTTCTTTAGTAGCAAAGGATTTCAACGAGATACCTTATCATGATGTCACAATTCTGAGACCAACTTCTTGTTGGAAATGTCATTATTACCAAGACTAGAAGAGAGTGCTTATACGATAAAAAGTGTTTAAACTTTAAACACTACCTACAATTAGAGCTGAATCGAGTATAATCTTGATTTACAAAAAGCAAAACTTTTAATATTAGTTTGTTGAAAATGTTAGATGTTTATTTAGATTGTAAATGTAGCTTTTAATTTGTTTTTGATTTTTTATTAATTTATTTTTTACTATTTTTTGAAAAATATCATGCAAATAAAGAAGTATGCCATAAAAATAGTTCGCGTAAAAACTTAAATTTTTTTGGTATGTTCCAGTCATTTTTGCTCGTTAAATGATCAATATTTTTATATTCCTAGTGCACAGTTTTGTGATTAATATTTTTAAATTTTTGTGCGGTAATATTTTTTAAATATATTCTTTACTAGTCCTTTAGCTTGGAATTTTATTCGTCAAAAACGTGCTTACGACCATTATGGCCCACTTCAAATCGTACTCAATCACAATTGCATATTGAGAATATGCAAACATCCTAAAATTTTGGGGTACCCAAAACACTTTAGGATGTTTATCAGCTACAGTAGATCTACCTAAACCCGGAAGTAAACCTGCATTACTAGAAGTATTTCAAAAGAATTAGTATAGTAGGAAATAAGTTGTGTAAATTAACACGACAAGATGCCTTGCTAGATACTTAGCCTACTTTTGTCCGAAATCAAAATCAACATTTATCTTAAACATATTTCGTAAAAAATATTAATATGAATACGTCTTAAATATAATATATTACAAGATTGCTAAGACGTCTGTGGCTTCATTTACATTTTGAAGGATAAAGCAAGACCGAAAGAGTTTTTCATCTAACTAATCTACCTGCTAACATATTTTATTCATTGCTATCAGATTAGTTCTAAATAAAGTTTAACAGTTGAATAATTATTAAATTAATTTAACATGAAATTTAGTTATGTTAATTTGTAATTTATAGTGAAAAGCTACACGTTATACAGCTGAGAACGACAAATTGGTTGCATATTTTAATGTTTATACAACACAGTATGACATTTCTCATTAAGGTTCTTGTCAAATATGTATATATGTCCATAGTTATTACAATTTCATCCGTCCCTTATATGATATCCTTCCTCATAAAGTACCCCGCCCCCTTAATGTTCAGTGTTTGTTAATGTTTGTGTTTAGTCCACTTTGTAAATTTTTATGTAAATATATTAAGAATAACAAAATTCTACTATAAAGTAACATCGATGTAAAATAATAGGTATTACTAACCCTCTATATTTATATATTGTATATATATTTTTGTCTTGTTATAGGTGAAGGCAGTATTTTACTGGGAACTCTTTGAAACATGCATTTTTCTATTATGTAATATTATCTTTTTTTTTACCGTACAACCTCTTTCGTGTGTTCTCCATTCAACGTGACATTGGCGAAGTGATTTTGTGCTCAACTGGCACGCTCGGAACGCCATATTAAAAGAAACCAAACCAAACCTATTACAATTTCAGGTATATATAGTTAATCAAGAAATAACATACATATAACTTCATCTATTCTCAAAATTCTTCTTTTTATTCTCAAAGTTGTTAAATTTCGTAATCATCAAATATTTGTTAATTAAAAAAATAAATAAGAAAATAACGTACGTGTTTTAAAACACTACGTTCCCAGGTTACCTACGCCCAAATTGCTGTGTGCGGGATAAAGCGTGTATCTAAAAAAAATACCAGTTTTTGAATCATTACATTGTTGTAAGAAGACGCATATTGAATTAAAGCACATTTTCAGATTTATATAGACAATATTTTAACCTATTTAAATAAAAAAAAATAAATCAGCTTCACGCTGTATCAGGGTAGGCAGGGTAAACCTAGTGTTAAGATACTTCGTTCCCCACTTGCTGCCGAATTCTGGAGGCATTGCGTGTTGAGTGGCAGAACTCAACGCCGCGCTTAGCCTAGACACCAGAGCGAAGAAATGGAAATATAAATTTAAGTAAATATTTCTTCTCCTCGAGTGGGGATCGAACCCACAACCAGTCGGATTTGGACTTGTGCCCCTGCGCCACGACCGGCCTCTTTAACCTATTTAACCTATCTAGGATTTCAATTTATGATTTTCATTTACTATAAAATTTTAGCACATTTCATGCGTATTTATTGTATACGTTATAAATAAAAAATCAGCTTCATGCTGTATCCCGCACACAGCAGGGTAGGTAGAGGGAACCTAGAGTTAAGACACTCCCGTTCCCCACTTTCTGCCGAATTCTGGAGGCATTGCGTGTTGAGTGGCAGAACTCAACGCCGCGCTTAACCTCGACACCAGAGCGAAGAAATGGGAATATAAATTTAAGTAAATATTTCATCTCCTCGAGTGGGGATCGAACCCACAACCAGTCGGTTTTACAGTCACACCTCGTGCCACTGCGCCACGACTGGCCTCAAAAATGACTAAAAAATCATAATTAACATCTTAATCTGATTTTAATCTGAAATAAATTATTTTTATTTTTATTTATTTTAATTAAAGCTAGAACGTTCTCTTTTGGCTTGTAAGTGTAATTTTGGTAATTGCAGTCTAGTGACTTCGCTAGTGAGCTTTGCCTTTGAACGTGAGTGCCAATAGTAGTATGCACTGAACAGAACTAAACGCTTTCACGACAATTGAATTCATCTATTTGAAGGTCCACGTAAAATTGTCTGATGAAATCCTGTACTAAAATCAGTGTAAATTTCTCTTTGAGTAGCTTGTTGGTCTTAATAAAATGGAGAACCTAAAAGAGAATTAACTTATTTTTATGTTTGAATTTGAGACTTAGTGTTTTGGGTCCGCGCCGACAGGTTGTGGGTCCGATTTCCGCTCTAGAAAATGAAATATATAATATTATGATTTCTTCGCTCTGGTGTCAAGGCAAAGCGTGGCGTTGAGTTCCGCCAACGCACGATGCCTCCAATATTCGGCGGAAGGTGAGGAGCGGAGTGTCTTAGCACTAGGCTCCCTCTGCCTACCCTGCTACATGTAGGATATAGCGTAAAGATGAAAAAAAAGAATCAAAGTACATTAAATCGGCTGGATATTGCGTTCCAGTACGCTTAAATTTCTAATGTCCTCTTGACATGAAAAAGTTTATACTTCCTTACAATAAAGCTAAAGAATTTGTTCGATTGAGCGCGCTAATGTCACGAACTACTAGATCTAAATACATTTTATAACGTTTATCATATTTGACCTAAAAACGAAAAACGACCCACTGTACCAGCGGCATAAGTTACTCCCTGTACATAGAATGTGCCATATGTTATACTTATAAACAAATCTTAGTCGTTCTTATTTGACCACGAGGATAAAGCTATAGATAAAAGGTACGCCCAAAACAAAATAACTATAAAATTACTAATTACAATGCTATTAGTTCAGCTCTTTTAGAGAAGTAAAAATTACTAGCTAACATCAAAAATTGGCTTACAGTACCAGAGTTGTTGCTTATTTGGGCCAGGGTTAAATAATGTGGTTATAATGTTGTTGTTACAAGTACATTAGTGTATTTTCTAGTTTTTTTTTCTTTTAATATAATAACTATTAAGGCGCGATTATCGCGAAATTCCTACTTTAACAAACAAAAAATATAAAAAAATATAAAATTAAAGGGGCAAGTCTGACATTGGATATAGAGTATTATTATACTTTATACCATAAATCAGCTTAATTTATGATGACGAAAGCTAGACGCTTCGAGTTTATTAATTGTTGTAGATATTTGAAATATTCCTTTCAATGGTCTTTGAATCTTCTAGTATTACGGGATTATCGATCATCGAAATCTTCACGCTTTTTATCCCGCATATCGTGTTAAAGCACGGAGTGCTTTCTCCACTTTTCGCCGAAATTTCGAGCGAATTCAATACGCATTGTGGGTATTGAGCGGCGGTTAATTTTATCGTGTTACCAGAGTGATATAATGAAAATATTTAAAAAATCAGTCTCGTGAGTCGAATGGGAATTGAACCCACAACTGTCGGGCTTACCGTCTTCAGCTTGTGCAACTGCGCCACAGCGGCTTCTTCTTCTAAAGAACGTAATATCTACACATTAGTACAGCAAAGTAAAATAATGCAACTCAACATCGCTCTTTACCTCGGTACCAGAAGGAAATAGAAATATTAAATAAATTCATCCACCGATTGGGAATCGAACCCACAGTTGTCGCGTTTTACATTTGCACGGTCGTGCCCCGGAAGCACGACGGCCTCAAACATTATTAATTACTCATTAAAATACATGATTCAAATATCAAAATACATTAGGTAATTATATTTACTTAAATTTGGCATTGATAATGTCGAAAGATTAAGTTAACGCGGATTTAAAACAGTAGTAAGTCCAAGGTAACTTTGTGTAACACATAGATAATAATCTTTAACAAAAATGACTCACTCTTGTAATATAATATCTTCATGCTAGGCCAGTCATAGCGCAGGGGTACAAACTGTCACTATTAACGTGACAGGTTGTGGGTTCGATTCCCACTCAAGGAAATACAATGTTCAATATTTCCATTTTCTTCACTGTAGTGTCGAGGCAAAGCGCGGTGCTTAGTTCCGCCACTCAACACGCAAAGCCTCCACAATTCAGCGGAATATAGGGAACAGAGTGTCTTAATATAAGACATAGACGACGAGCTGCAAGAGAACCGGCTCAGATGGTACGGACACGTATAGAGAAGACCACCTGACTATATCGAAATTGTCACAATGAACCTGAATCTCTGGGCCCAGAAGAAGAGGAAGACCGAAGATGAGATGGGCAGACATTATTAAGAGAGACATGACGGCCTGCAACGTTTCCGTTCACGATCCGTCCAGTTGAGCGAAGTGGAGAGAAAACACGAGAAAAGCAGACACCACTAATAATCAGATGGGACTAATAATGCACAGGAAAGAGAGAGAGAGAAAGAGAGTCCTAATATAAGGTTCCCTCTGCCTAGCCTGCTGTGTGCGAGATACAGTGTGACGCAAAAAAATAAAATGCTATATCAAGGGCACTTTTATCAATCCAGTCATCTTGTCATAGACACGAATATAATTTATAACGTTAATGACAATAGCTTGTGTTAATATACGAGTGTCGCAACTCCTAAGCCGTGCTGAAATGCTAACCGGTCAAGTTTTACTTGATGGATGATTATGGCTCTTGTGTAATATCTTCATAGATTACTCTCGATGTCCTAGGTAGATCTAATTGGAGGGCCATGAACTTTTGTTAAATCTATTTCAACGATTATTTACATCTGTGCTCCAGTTTCCGATAAAAAACGTATTAGCCCTATGTGTGTTTTGGGCCTTATTTACATTTTTTTTATTTATTAAATAATTATTTTAATACACATCACAGCTCAGAAAATTAAATTGCAATGTAATTTTTTTCGTATCAAATAACAAATAGTAAAAACAAGGTACGTACAAGGTGAAAAAACTTGTGTTACCTTCAAATATTCGAAATATTTTGTAAAGATGAGAGGGACAGTCGAGTAACAAAGACTCCGTTCACTTCTTTTATTTTGTGATGGAATAACAAAATTCACTATTTAATATCGTTTAATTAGTCATACAAACGCATATAATTCAATCATTTTATAGCAATAAGTATTAAATATTAGTTAAAGTTAAATATGACTAAAACATCAATTATTTATATTTTACACCACAGATGGTGGTGGTGTAAGCAAACTGTCATAAATTAAAAACTAAACGAAAGTTAAGTATAATTTTATGTTTTGTACAATTCTTATAGCATTTTGCCTTTCACTCTTGTTACCTTTATCCCGAGCAGTTTAATAAAATCGATTCTGTTATTGAAGTAATGGGCGGTACAAAATACAGATCGTTAACGTATTTTAAGAGTCCAGTTTGTAAATGTCACAAACTAAGTGACCAGATGAATGATGAAATTCAGAGTATGAAATTATTTTGTTTGTAACTAAATTGCATCTGATGCAATGAAATCAGATTTTTTTTAAATAAATCGGCTTCACGCACGCAATAGGGTATGCAAAGGGAACCTTAGGTTAAGAAACTCAATTCCCCATTTTCCCCCGAATTCTTAAGGCATTACGTCTTGTATCCGGCAGTGGCGGAACTCAACGTCGCGCTTTCCCTCAACACCAGAGCAAAGAAATGAAGCAATTTTATTTAAGACGAATTAATGTATTAAAGGTACATGAAATTAATATTTGATTAATATTTTATCTATTTCAGCATTTCTCAAATAAAATACTGAGTTGTTTATAGTTGCTTAATATTAATTAAAAAAAAATTACTGCCATTCTTGAAGTAAACCTATGAAAAAACAACACAAAATATGTATATTATAATAAAAAATGTATAAAATGAGGCCATGTGAAAATTCGAATAAATCAAATTTAAACGGTAAACGTTATTTTAACCTTTTTTAAATTGGCACTAACGCTAAAATAATCTCGCCAATATCTCATATAGAGCACATCGGCGTTGCCAATATCCAAATATCGCATAATGAACGGATCTGGCCCAATGCCAGCGCTAAATGTCAGACATCGGTGAAGCATGTTTTTATGGTTTCCGCTTCCGTTTACAAAATCCTTGTTTTGATAGTAACAGGTAGGGCGCTATAAAATATTATATTTGGCCATTTTATTTGGGTCATGGAGTCCTATAAGTTTTATGCCTTTTATTTATTGTTGCGATACCCACAGCTATTCGCATAACATGTTGAACTAGTTGTTTTTCGTCCGAAACAAAGGAAGCGTGAATCCTGTAAAGTGTAAGTTAGTTCTTTCGTAGAAAATTAAAAGGAAATAGGGATATAATAAACAAAGTTCCTAGAAGTTAAACTAATTTATAATAATGAAGTTAATATTTTGGATGATAATAATGAATAAAATGTAGATTAATATTTTACTGTTTTTC
The DNA here is from genome assembly GCA_013421005.1 of Heliconius erato x Heliconius himera. NCBI lineage: Eukaryota > Metazoa > Arthropoda > Insecta > Lepidoptera > Nymphalidae > Heliconius > Heliconius erato x Heliconius himera. The sequence continues at coordinate 113,405 of JAATLQ010014703.1, read as the reverse complement.
GTTCTAGTACCAAGGCCGCCAATCAATATGAATTACCTTGAAAATTCGGTAGAATGTGGGGAACGGTAATGGTAACGGTGGGAAACACTGGGTTCCCTCTGCCTACCCTGCTATATGCGAAATATAGCGTGAAGTTGAAAAAAAAAACTTACTTTGGTCAAGCTATTTATAATACTAAAGCTATTTACGACAACATAATTCAATACTCACAATATATAATTTCATATAATACCTTAGAAAGCTTTAAAGCTACCGCTAAATGCATTATATTACAATATCATAAGTTGTATCTTGTTATATTTTGACCATAAGGCCTTTGTAGGTCACACGTGTGTTAATATGCAACTGCGCTGGCCACTGGATAAACCACGGACGCCCGCTCTCTTAAAAGCTAATTATAAAGTTTACATAGTTGCCTTTATTTTAAACTGTGGGTGGATTCCACTATGATAACATGTATGTTGCGTACATACATATAAGGTATGTTAAAGAATTAAATTAGTTTGCGGTATGTGCACATTGTAATGTGATTTTGTTGTTAAGTTTTCTATGAAAATTCAATATAAGAATTTGCTGCTATGAACACATATTGTCTAACCGTATTATTCATGTTAGTTAGAAAGTACAGAACAGAAAAGAGAAGAGTATATAAGCTTCTGGTCAGTTTTTTTTTTATTTATACAATGGTAATTGATAATATCATATTCTTTGTTGACACCCTCATGGCGGAGTGAATATGTCTCAATATTAAAAAAAAAACAGGTTTGACCCTACTTGGTTAATGTTTACTATTTTATTTTCTGGTCTTAGAAAGATTACTGAAAGGTTGCTAGTCAAAAAACATTGTTCCTGTTCTTTTTTTTTAATAATGATCATAGTAGTTGATCATACTGTATTACTGTATTAGTACTGTTTAGTTAAAATACAATTTTTAAAAAAGAAATTGAGTTGAGTTGATTATAAATTTATTTAAATTTTAATTTAATAACTATTAAATTTATTCAAATGTAATGTAAATAAAACAAATCGTTGCGTATGAATTATTTATTTATTTAAAATATATACATTTATGTTTCGAAATAAATATTAATGCAAACGTTAAATAATAACAATTAGATCTTTGGCTTTAAATTCCCATATTAAAATCTAAAAATCAACACCAAAAATAATAGCTAAAATAAAATAAATATTTAAAATTACTCTTTAAATACTATATTATTGCAGCAAACCATTTTTAATTTATCCATCACTTTAGAACAATACTGTATTAGTACTTTAATTTAATTTGTGAATACATTTTTTGAGTAGATTATATATGTGAAAAGGAGAAGGATTTGTAATTTGTGGGTTTATTTAATATGTTGGTGATCGTAGGTCCGAAACCCTACACAATTATTATTTCAATTGTTTTACCATGATATTTTAGATGTTTGTTTGTTTTAATTTTTTAATCTATTCAACATACTTCGGCCAAACATACTTCGTCGTTAAAAATACTGAATGAATTATCTTACAACTTATCATTTGATTAAGGCCCTCGTATTTAAACTAAAAAAAATCCAAAAATATTACTTGCGACTGCTTATTCTTTACAAAAAATAAAATAAAAATAATAAAATAAAAATTTACAATACGATGTAATCTGAAAAATATATTCACGAGGTCGTCTTTAAACGTTGTATTTCAGGGCCATTTCGTCATTTCGTCGTACATTTTTGTGCCAGAATATAAAACTCTATCCACTTCAACACTTTTGTTAGAATCAATATCTGATCCACTTTCCATATAAGTAAATGAATAATCACCAACTGTCGTTTCTAGGTGGCGGTGGTGGTCTGTAAAGTGAGTTGCTTAAGATACATTTTGGTTAAGAAATATTTATATCATATCTAGATAAGCTTAATAATATGTTAGTTTAAGACATAATTTGATATTTTAAAAATAAGAACAACATTTGTAGAGCAACCTATAAAAACTCTTATTTATATATATAAATATCTATATATATATAAAAAAACAATTTGTTTATGATATAATATATAAACTATGCAAAATAATAATAAATCTATGGAAAAAGTGTAAGTTATGTATGAGTTGTTAAGATTTTTAATGAAATTTTTAAAGTAGCGCAAGTGTGTTAAATAAGCTTCAACGTTGCACGTCACGGTCTCAGTTCTTGCAAAGTTTCGATCCTTATACGTATTTATGATCACATCTGCAATGTTTTAATAACATTTTAGATGTGTATTTTGTGAATTACTTCGAAATATGGATTAAATATTATAATTTTTCTAAATAAATTCTATGTATCTACGGGTTTTGAACTCTAAAATTATAAATTAAAATTAAAATTCAAGCTAAGGTTCTAAATCTTATTCAAATACATCAATATCAAATTAATTAAATTTTAACTCTACACAACCGTTATAGAGTGAGAGTTTGCTAAAATGACGTAGGTCTGGGGGCTCTGGGATTTTGGACTATTAAAGAAGTCATGCGATATGGTTTTTATTTTGGTTTTAACATAAAAAATAGAGATTTCTGTACTGTTTTAAATTTGATTAAGAAATAAATAATAATAATGACATACATTAAAGATATCATAAAAGTTCGAAGTTTCCCCCTGTTAAGTTAAATAACTATTTTGGGCTTATAACTTTACGATAAAAAGCGTAATATTATAACTACTAACCCTGGTGTGTTCCAGTTTGTATCGTCGCAGGGTGCTGTTGCAGGTGTTCCGGGTTCCTGTCTGTTCCAAATTTATTAGTCGTATCCAAGATTATGATTATATTGTAAGAAAACTTAAGATAATATTAATTTTTATATTATATATATAATAAAAACATACAGTCAATCTGGGTAACTTTGACAGGTAGAAGCGATATTTTAAACTATATCTTAAAATTTAAAGCACATTGCTAGAGTGTTTTTGTTTTATTAGTGCTCTCATAATACTTTTCATCCATAGACATACACATAAACCTTTTAAAATACATCACTATAGAGAAAAATCAGAATTTTGTAGTCCGTCAAAGTTGCCCCTAATAAATGAGTGACTTTGATAGACAGATAATTATTCTTATTAATCTAGGTAATATTGGTAAATAATAGATGTAACCGATGTAAGAACACGATCATTCCGCTGTTTTGTCTTATATTACAAAACAATGGAAAATCAGTTTCCATTTTGCGTTTGATATTTGTATGCTATATATTTTAATCAGTAACAAAAAATACAACTTTTAAGCAAATTAAAAAAAAGAGCGAAAATAATTTAAACAAACAAAAAATTGTAAGAACTCATCATTTATGTAGATCTTAAACTTTTTTATAATAATTTAACTGATCTATTGTAGATACAACATGATCACATTTTTTTTTCAATTTTAGAAATTAACATTTATTAATTAAAATAAACATATTAAATAAAAATAATCGATAGTATTGTATAATACGGAAAAATTATCGAAACTAGTTCGAGGTCCCACTGTCAATGTTATTGATTACTTGACTGTAATTAAATGGGCTGTTCATTATTCTATTATATGCAGACCACACAATGATTTGGTAATAAGCTAAAAAGTAGTTTTTTTCTATTATGCAAAAATATAGATATATTAAAGAGGCCAGTCGTGGCGCAGCGGCACAAAGTGTGACTGTAAAACCGACTGGTTGTGGGTTCGATCCCCACTCGAGGAGATGAAATATTTACTTAAATTTATATTTCAATTTCTTCGCTCTGGTGTCGAGGCAAAGCGTGGCGTTGAGTTTTGCCGCTCAACACGCAATGCCTCCAGAATTCGGCAGAAAGTGGGGAACGGAGTGTCTTAACACTAGGTTCCCTCTGCCTGCCCTGCTGTGTGCGTGAAGCTGATTTATTAAATTAAAAAAAACACTGCTCTTCTCGTCTACAACAATATGCAACTTTCATTGCACAATATATAAATATATTGGTTATAAAGTTCCAACACAAAGAACGATGCAAGCTGCACACAAAACGGAAATAGGTTTGTTGCCAACCGGAACTAAAGTCCCGTCGCGTAGTTTACGGTTACAGACATTTTATTTGTGGACAATCCAATTTATATAAAAATATGTTTTTTTTTAGGAAACAAACACGCTATTGCCATATAAAACTTTTTCTGTGATCGCAATAAATCAATCAGTTCTTTACATATATATATAGTTCTTCACTTTATTCGCTTGAAGGTAATTTAAAAATCGTGTACTACATTTTTAGAAATATATTATTAGAAGCATTAGTGCTGATTTCATAATAATGACTATACATATAGTTATATACACTGTGATATTATCAAATATAAGATATTTTTTCGGCTTTACTCTTTATGCCACGTAGCAAAGTAGAGTGACAGATATACAGTGGAAACACTCTCTTCTCCACTTAAATTTACCTACTTTGTTTTTTTTTCAGACAAATTATTAGACTAAAAATTAGCGAGAAATATTTTACATATTATTAAAATATAATTTAAACGAAACTTACCCTAAGCTTGTCAGTGATAACGGTTCTAAAGCTCTAAGCTTCTTACTATAGGCCCTCCACAACTTGACACACAGCGGTGTGAACACTGTACACCATACGAAGCCTAAAAGAAAGCCGCAAAACCACCACCCATGCTAGAAACATAAGAATTCTGGATAAAAATGTAGAATAATTTTCTTTTTCAGTCGTAATCATGGGCATTTGGTTAATGCGATGGATATTTTAATATTATTCAACCTCATGGAGTGTTGGTCTGTTAATATATATATATATATATATATATATATATATATATATATATATATATATATATATATATATATATATATATCAGCTTCACGCTGTATCCCGCACACAGCAGGGTAGACAGAGGGAACCTAGTGTTAAGACACTCCCGTTCCCCACTTTCTGCCGAATTCTGGAGGCATTGCGTGTTGAGCGGCAGAACTCAACGCCGCGCTTAACCTCGACACCAGAGCGAAGAAATGGAAATATAAATTTAAAGTAAATATTTCATCTCCTCGAGTGGGGATCGAACCCACAACCAGTCGGTTTTACAGTCACACCTCGTGCCACTGCGCCACGACCGGCCTCAATATATATATATATATATATATATATATGTATATATATATATATATATATATATATATATATATATATATATATATATATATTAACCTAATTCTTGTTTTAACCTAAGTCTTTTTGCGGATAAGAGGTTCCATATTCGTTAACTTCTTTAATGTTTGTCCGTCGATTTCTCCGTAATTTGTGGACCGATTTTACTGGCCTCAAACCATGGTTTTTTTAATGGAAAATACGAAATATCGAAAATATCACTTAAGATTTTTTAATTTTGTTTACTTTCCCTCTAAACTAAAAAAATATTTTCAACTATTTAAGTTTGTGCCTATAAGTATAGTTTTAAGTCAGTTTTATTTTGTTTTATTATTGCATTATTAACTACATAGTACTTATTTAGAGAACCTATAAAAATTTGAACGTAGCGGGACTCGAACCCGCGTCTCCTGGAAACCGACCTGGTCGGTTCGAGTCCCGCTACGTTCAAATTTTTATACTTTTTCTAAATAAGTATTTTTTTTCCTAACTGTGGAATAACACTTTAAAAAATGTTTAAAAACTACATAGTAGTATAGACAAGGAGAGCCTAATATAAAATTAATAAATCTATTTTTCATGCAATAATTATCTAAAAATATACATATACTATAATTTTTATGTTATTTCGTTCTTATGGTTATAAGTTTCTTATAGTTACGTACACATAAGTTGTTGATAATAAAAACATACAAATTAAATGAAAACATCAAGTGTTCAAGATAATATTGATAAAAGATATTGTCCAGTGACTGATAAATGGACAGCTGGAAGGAAGGACGGCCAAGATTGAGTATTAGATATAATATATAAATAGTTCAGCCAGATAAGAAACCCTAAGCCTGAGGATATACATATATCTGCGTAAATACTTGGCTGGTAAGAAATGTATCCAAACAGTTAAATGTTTATCATTTTTTTCAACAAAGTTATCAATTCATATCTTACTTCTATTTTTATTATACTTTTTTAATCTTATTTGAGTATTAGGTAGGAAGGAGAGATTCCTGTACTTTAGGACAGTTTTCTTCAATCCCACACAAGTTCTGTTTTAATTAACTTGAAGTATCGATTTTTTATAAATAACATCTTTCATATTAATATTAATCAACAGTTATACATAGAACTACTGAAAATATCTTTTTAAGTATAAAAAAAATAAAAATGATCTCTGATTTTGCCCCAAGGCAACCACGTCTTGTACTTTGGGATAGCGATGAAATATGTTTATCGGAGAACTTTATTTTTTCGCTTTGTTTTAGACTAAAATACGAAATTAATTATATACGTGTTTGTCCAATATTCTTTATTTTATCTAAGGCTATATTATGAAACATAATATTCTCCAGTAGCCTCCAAATGTTTCCAACACAAAAGACCGCGAGGTTCGCTTGTGGCACGTATAGCACCAAATTTAAAGGAAATCTATCACTGTCCTTAGGTACAAGGTGTCCTAAGGTACACAGATCTCCCCTACCAACTTATATACTATTAATAATTACTATTACTAAAAAAAGTTATTGATTTATCTGTCTGCTTAACAAAAAAAATATTATTCATAATATATCGTTTCAAAGCATCACATTTCGTATTTTGTTTATCCTTTATTATTTTGTTCCAATGAAATATTACAATAACTTTATGCATAGAACGAATACTGGGCAAGGATTTTTGAATAATACAATATTTCTCAATAACAGTTATTTAAACATTGTCTTAATATAACCGTTTCGAATACCGTAAAATATGATGATAGGGTGTCGATTTTTGTATATACGTGCTTAGAAATATTAATATTTAGTCAGTTAAGGTATTTTTATTATATTTTTGTATACATATAAAACTTGTTCAAGGTAAATGAGAAAGCTACATAGACTTGTTTATTTCATTGACCTGAAAGTTATATTTTTCCTTCTCAATAAAAAAAAAATAGATTGTTGGGATTATTATATTTAGGTGCTAACAGCTAACTTTCAGTGTACATATAGGTATATATTTCTAGCCGGCGTGGCGCAGTAGAACACCGTCTGACTGTAACGCAACGGTTATGGGCTCGATCCTACTCAGGGGAATGATTATATTTATTTCCTTCTCCACACTCAAATGAACGAATTGAGTTCCGCCACTAAACATGCAATATCTCAAAGATTCAACGCAAAATGAGGAACGGAAGTGTCTTAATGAGGACGGTTTTAACAATAGGTTCCCAGATTCGTCCTGCCTATCCTACTATATGCGGGATACAGCGTGAGGATACAAAAAATAATATTCAATAATTATTGAAGACATACCAAAGAGGAAACATAATGTGTGCAGACTAAGGATCTTAACGCCGCAAAGACTGCAAAAAGCGGCCCACATTTTCCAGCACGTTGGCTCGCCGCGTCCAGCACGTGGGTACGCCATCCCGCGGTGTGCGAGATTAAGCGGGATATGAACGTTGATACTTTCTGTGAATTCTCTATTACTAAGAAAACTTGTTTATATAAACCCCACACTTTTATTATTCCACACTAAGGAAGGAAAAATACTTTTTTAGAAAAGATATAAAAATTAGAACGAAGCGCGATTTGAACCCACGCCTCTTGGATACCGTCTAAGCTCTAAAGCCTTAAAAGTAAGTTACATAATGTAAATTAATGCATGTATTTCAAACTAATTTGTTTAGATTCTTTTTTTTATTTAATACTCGAATAAAAAATTTAATAAAAGAAAAAATACATACTTTTAGAAATAATAATAATAAAAATATGTCAGTATTTATGTAAAACAATAAAAATATTGTAGTTATACGACTAAAAAGACAAACCAATTTATGAATTGGGTCAAGTAAGCCGGTGCCAACAAAAAGAAATAATACTATACTTACAAGAATTCAATGTAACTTATTATTTCTTTTGTGGAAGTTTAGTAATTTAATAGTTAAAATATTAATTAATAAGTTCTGTGATTTTCACGATTATTACACATTTTAAATGAAACTATTTTAACCGGATTAATCGCGTATATTTGGTATTATACATTTTTGGAAACCCGACGTTTCGAACACTTTGCAGTAGTCCGTGGTCACGGGTAGTAGTCTATCACAGACTACGTGGTCACCGGTGACGAGGTTAAAATAGTTTCATTTAAAATATTATTTTTAAAAATTTTCCGACATTTCCGTTATTTATTGTTAAAGTTTAATATATCTTATTACGTATAACATAAGAACTAACATCATAAATATAGTAACTTTAGTGAATTAATATACATATAAAATAGTTTTACAATTAATTATTGAAAAAGATTTATAATAATAAAAATTGCTTTATATTATTAACTTACATACATTTATATAATATGTAAAGTACTAATTACATTGGATATTATATAAAGGTATATTGAACTGAATGTGAATCAGAATGATTTATTGAAACATTTATTTAGGGCAGCTTATTTTAATGTAAGCTTATGTTTCACAAATATAGAAGTCATAATAGAATCAAAATCAGCTTCACGCTGTAAACTGCACGGAGCAGGGCAGAGGGGACCTAGTGTTAAGACACTCCATTCCCCACGTTCCGCCAAGTTCTAGAGGCATTGCGTGTTGAGTGGCGGAATTCAACGCCGCGGCTTGCCTCCACCAGACACAGACACCAGAGCGAAGAAATGTAAATGTAAATGTAAATAAATATTTCATTTTCTTGACAGGGGATCGAACCCACAACCAGTCGATGCATATTAGATTATATTAGAGTATACAATTTGTTTGATGCTTAGTTTAACGCTTTATCCCACATTTAGCTGTATGAGCTAATGTCGAAAACACTTTTCTCCACTTTCGAATATGCTTATTGAGTGGCAAAACTCAAAAAAACCAAACGAAATTAAATTGTATAGTTAAATTGTATCAAAGGTAGTTTCTAAAACACTATTTTAAATTTAATTGTTATAAAAACCTTTATTGTTAGATATCTAAAATGACATAGTGTCTTAACACTACATTCTTCAACAGACCGTAAAACTATTTATTTTTTAATAAACGTGTACGTCAGAAATGATTTGTAGAGTAAGAAAATAATCTATCTATATTTTACTACTAATTTATTTTTCAATATTCAATAGAATTGCTCGCGAACTATTCCTGTATTATAAGAATTTATAAAAATGAAGCCAGCAATATTTATGATGAGAAAATCTGGAAACTCCACTTTGACACAATATAATATACATTTTTGTTTAGACTGAAATTAAAAGTCACGGTAGTGGCAAATAATGTCACGTAGACATCTAATTGTCTTGTTCTTTGTATAATTTTGGGTCGGACGTGACTGATTAGGGTACCAAAAAAGGTTAATTAAAATATTCTATGGAATATATAATGTGACGTCATTGTACATTATAAAAGTCCATTTGTATGTAATATGAGGCCAGTCGTGGCGCAGGGGCACAAGTGTGAATGTGAACGGGACTGGTTGTGAGTTCGATTCCCACTAGATGAAATGAAATATTTATTTAATGTATACTTCCATTTCTTCGCTCTAGTGTCCAGGCAAAGCGCGGCGTTGAGTTCCGCCACTGAACAGGAAATACTTCTCAAATTCGGCGGAAAGTGGGGAACGGAGTGTTTTAAGACTAAGTTCTCTCTGCCTACTCTGCTTCGTGCGGGATACAGCGTGAAGCTGATTTTTTTGTATGTAATATGGAATCATGTTAAGTCCGGGCAAAGCTCTTGAGTGTTTACTCTATGGGACGTATATTTGTATGTACTTTGGTTATGTATATATAGGTCCAAATGAAATTGAATTCTATATTGTAAATATTTATATGTAAGCATAAAATTTAACTATATATGTATGTTTATTTTTCGTATTTATTAATATGATTCTTACTTTTGTGGTTTTTTCTTATTTTTATCATGTTGCCCTATAGTTTAGTGCAATAGTGTAGCCTTGAATTTTGATATAGTATTAAACCTATGTATAGTTTCGTCACTTTGACTACGATGTAATCCAAGGGTGCCATTTGAGCACAAATCACTTCACATGGTATGAAGAACACATGAAGGAGATTGTACGGTTCAACACTAAATCTGCTTGGAAGTTTCGTGATACACCTACTATACCACCTAATAGTGAAAATTTAAAACTTAAGATAGATTTATACATTATATAAATTTTACAATTTTAAATACAGGTGGAAGTGTCAGCGCTCCTTTTACGGGAACAGCATATACGGCAAAATATTTTAAACCCATACGCAAAGAGATTAATCAAGATATACAGTTTAGACGTAGGATTTTTTTTATTTCACGATGTTTATCCATACCTGTATTTCGTGTGACGCAGTTACGCATAGAAACCGACCAGGCGCTCTGACCACTAAGCCATGCATTCTCATCTAAGTCATACATAAAAATTTCGACGTAGCTTGATGAGAATGTATGGCTTAGTGGTCAGAGCGCCTGGTCGGGTTCCAGGAGGCGCGGGTTCGAGTCCCGCTACGTTCAAATTTTTATACGTTTTCTAAATAAGTAATTGTATTAGGCTTTATAAAAGCCTAATACAATTACTAGTAGAGTAGTTAAAACTGGTTTCATTTAAAGTGGTGCTGACACTTCCATCCTGTATTTTGTTTGTTACCTTTTGCGCAATAACCTCCCCCTGGTTGTCTATATAGAACTGCGCCGTGTGTATGTGGCTTAAGGATATGTTTAGTTTTCTTCTAAAGGGCATCATTTGCAGTTCCAATTCCGTCAATTTGAAGACCAATTCCGTACGTATTTGTTCGAGCGGCTTTATGTTGGATTGGTGGAGTCTTTGGGTCCTTGTTGCTGCAATGTTTTGTTAGGACTGTTAAGACTTACATATTATTTTACTATTGGATCAGTATCATAAAATATATGAAGAATCTAGTAATTGTGGCGCAATGGCACATCGTAGTACAGCAGAACGTAATGCACGGTTGTGGGTTAGATCCCCATTCGGTAGTATGATAATGTTAAAAATATTTTTTATGTTCCCTTTTAAGACAATAAATTTTCCATTCTCAATGTCTCTAATTCAGGTGAAAAATGGAGAGTCGAGAGACTTGTCACTAAGTTCTGCCTATCGAATTACACACGGAAAAAAACATGAAGCCTAAAAGAGATCTATTTCATATAAAGATAATAATTAAATAGATAGGTAACTGATAAATAATAAAAATATATTCATCATTGATGTATGACTTTCTAATGAGCTATTCATTTAATGTAAATACAAAATACTAGTTGTATTCCATTTTCAAGTAAAATATTATTTTATATATTGTGAGAATATTGTGTAATCTACTTTAGGTACATACATTACAATAGCTTAACTTAAATATTTTATACGGTTAAATTAGCTCCGGTATTAGGATTTACATACATTCCGGTATTTATATGTTAAAATTGATTCATAATCTATCAATAAGTAAATACACAGTCTAATTCCTGACTCCTCGGCATTTGATGTATTCACTTTGTGGGAGTGTTTCGGTCTTGCGATCAATTTTAGGCCTAATGGGCCTCTTTAAAATACATTAACGTTGGCTTCTACCACCGGAGCTCCTTTTCTTTCTCTAACCAAATTTAAATATGACATTTAAAATTATATTAGTTAAGCTATTTTTAATTTATTTAGGCCAGTCGTGGCGCAGAGGCACAAAGTGTGAATGCAAAATCGATAGGTTAAGGGTTTGACCCCAACTCGAGGACATGAAATACTTATTTAAATCTATATTTTCATTTTCTTCGCTCTGGTGTCGAGGCAAAGCGCGGCGTTGAGTTCCGCCACTCAACACGCAATGCCTCCAGATTTCGGCCGAAAGTGGGGAATGGAGTGTCTTGACACTAAGTTCCCTCTACCTATCCTGCTGGGTTGATTTTATTTAATTTTTAATTTAGATTTTTTTAAACTGGTAAATTTGTACAATTATGTCTTCAGAATATTTAAATAGTCTAAAACAAACACGAGGTTAAGTGTATTGGTCCCTTGGTAAATAAAATGGCAAACTCGTGGTTTCAAATAAAAAAGGAACTCGTCTTAGTTTTAATGATAGTTAAAGTGATATTTAAGTTATAACGATTACAAATATTCGGAAATATAAAAAAAAATACTATAAAACCATATTTTAACATATAACTGCTGCATACATGGATATTATATAAGTAAGTTATCATATTTTTGGTCATAAATAAAAAGGTTATAGCTTTATAATATAACAAATTAAAATCAACAAGTTACCATATTTTTTAAAAGTAATAATTAATTGAAATAAGATTATATTTAATTCTAAATTAGTTATGCACAGTACAAAACTTTTATATCATAAAACTATGAAATTTTAATAACTTCAACGTACAAGTACTCTACTTATTTAATGTTCAAGTTGTATTAGTTTTTCAAAACTCTTAACCGAGATGCAAAAAAATATGTCACGCAGATTATATTGCAAATAAAATGGACTATTTTAATTAAAATTTCAATCGGTGTTGTTGAAATATTGAGAGTATAGGAATTACTTTGTTTTTTATTTTTTTTTAATATTTCCGTTTGATTACATGACATAACTGACAAAAAATTGAAAAAATTGAATTTAAATGTTGTTAAAATGTTGAAAAATATCTTCTTTTTTATGGAAAAGACAAGGCAAACGAGCGTTCGGGTCACCTGATGGTAAGTGATCACCGCCGCCCACGACCCCTTGCAAAACCAGCGGCCGGGGGTGGCAATAATCCGGTCAAGTCTGCCCATGCGTGTTGCCATTGCTGGCGACGTGACTCTACCACACGTACTTTAGTCGCCTCTTACGACACCACCAGGATGATCCTATTCTAGGCCGGGATCACACGGCAAATCTGGCCAGTACATGACATTTGCAAAATAAATTTATTTACAAATATGAAAATAGTATAGCAAATATTTTTGTAAGAGCACTTAATATGTGACAGAATATATTATAAATAAAAATATTATGTAAATATGTATATAAAATGTCATAGCGGAGTTAAAGCGACAGATAGAGTCGCTAGTAAGTTGTTTACTTACGAGATGTTGTGTGTAGAGCAAAGATAGAATTTATACAGCGCTTGAAGTCGTCTCTTTATGATGAAACGAGAGTCACTTCATTAATATACAACAATCGTTGTAAGAGTAATGTATTGTTTTGTGAGAGTCTCAGATTTTTTTAGCGTTTTCACACTATTTGAAGCATCTCTTCTATTGATTATAAAATTGTATTTACTTTGTAATAAAAATATTTTGTAATTAATATCATTGTACATTTTTACTTATTATTTGTCAATGACCAAGTTCAATTATAATTAATTAAATATTACAAAATAAATCATCTACTAAGTATATGATTATAGTAATTCACATAATATTTAGACTCTATATTAAATATTTATATAAGATAAAAATGGGTGGACACAAAACCAAAACTAAAACTAGTTAATAATATTCTTCAAAGCATTCTTTTGCATGAGTAAAAATGCAAGATGCATACATGATTCATAGTTTATAAGACTCTAACATAGATGGCGCTGTTTGTTTCTGAATCGCGCTATTGAAATGCTCTAGCCGAGAGTATATAAAGGGCCAAATTCGTAAAATAAGCATCTTTCCGCCTATTGGGGGAATATATCTTCACGCTATTTCCCTAGCTTTTTGGAAACGGTTAACTTAGAATAAGTTGCCGTTAGTATTATATACATTTCAAAATATAATGCATATTTAATATTATACTTAATGTGCATTGAATTTTGTACATGTATCTACTTAATATTATTAAGTATTAAAATAAAAAAAATTAATATATTAATCATAATGTAATAATATTTTATAGTAATAATAAAAATTATTATAATACATCTACTAATCACACGATATCGAAAAGAAACTACATGGTATGTAATGTACAACATCTATTTCTTTGCTTCAAACAATAGTACATAAAATACCGCAATTTTATGTATTTAATTAATGTAATATCTTAAGCTAGCTTAATTTTTTAAATTTCATAAAAAAAATGTATCTACGCTTTAAGGGTCCGTGGATCCATATACTATTATTTTTAAATTGATACCTCGACGTGATCTTGATAGATGGGCAAAAAGTGATCCTATCATATACATTTTATTATTCTCATCTACTATATTTCATTAAAATTCTAATGTACTATATTTTATTTACATACTGTTTATTTAATAAGTGAGGAGCCTTTGGAAATAAAGTCAATCTGGGTATCTTTGACTCGTATCTGACGAGTGATATTTTACACTATTAAAATTTAAAACACATTGCAAGAGTGATTTTTGTTTCATAAGTGCTCTCTGCTGCATTTTTCACACATTGATTTTTACATAAACCTTTTAAAATACATCAGTATTTGAAAATCTGAGTTTTGTAGTCTATCTAAGTTGCCCCTATCAAATGGGTACTTTGTGACACAAATAACCATTCATAAGGTAGTCATAATTATTCTTGTTATTAATCTAGGCAACATTGGTTCATGTTTTTATCAAATAATAGACTGATGATAAAACAATCATTTCGCAGTCTTGTCTTATATTACAAAAAAAACTTTTTTAGATAGCATAAAAGAATTCTATAATTGATTCTATAATAAAAGAATATTTTTATTATATTTTTTTAGGCAAATAAAAAAGAAAATGAGACAAAATAATTTAATCAAACAAAAAAATTGTAAGAACTTAAGACTCTCCTATTTTGGGGATGATAATATGGGGTTACTATCGTCCCCAAAATCGTCATCAATTATGTAGAACTCACTCTTTTATGCTGATTTTACTGGTATCTACTGTAGATAAAAAATCATAATATTCTTTTCCTTTTTAAAAATTAACATGTATTAATTAAAATTAACGTATTAAATAAAAATAATCGAAAGTCATACGGAAAAATTATCGAAACTATAATAGTTCAATGTTGCCCGAAGAATCAAAGCTACTTGATTTTATATTTAATATTTCATAATACCGGGAACGGGGAATAGTAGTCCCACGGGCAGATTAAACTTGGTATTATTTTTTCTTTTCAATCGTTTTGATTAGGATGAGACGAATTATTTTAAGAATTAATGGATAAAGTTCTATCTATACGTTCTCCATTTTTCACCAAATATAGAAACATAATTATTTGATGTAATATTTTATTGATAAGATTAGATTATTGTGTGTTAAATACAACCACTTACATTGAAAGTAATCTAAAGCGCTATTTACGGCGTTTGGTTACGTGTCTATATTATACTATTTTTTTCTGTTGAAACAAGAAATTTATGTATT
Source organism: Heliconius erato x Heliconius himera (assembly GCA_013421005.1). Classification (NCBI taxonomy): domain Eukaryota; kingdom Metazoa; phylum Arthropoda; class Insecta; order Lepidoptera; family Nymphalidae; genus Heliconius; species Heliconius erato x Heliconius himera. The sequence goes on along the minus strand of JAATLQ010014703.1, from coordinate 97,959 downwards.
TATATTTTATACTAAATTATAATATTAAAACGTACCTAGTGTTTGTAATCTTCCCGCAGTGTTCGAATCCGTTACTTGAGCTGCAACATTTTCCAATTGATCCACAAAAGATGGCAGATCCTTTCCCACAACCGGTCCATTGTAATCCATTCTAAAATAAGAAAGATTAATTTTTAATTAATAATTGGACAAAGATTGAATTGAAGGGAAATTGAAGAAATTCTAAAGCCGTTGTGGTTAGTGGTGTAAATTAAACGTATAGAGGTAGTAGATACCAATTAGTTTCGAATATTTATAATTATAGTAGGTGCTTCTCTGACTGAAGTGTTTGTAATTTGGTTATGATTCTGTATCCAATAGTGTCTCTATGGGTAGATATATAATTTAAGCGATCCGCAAAGTGATATTTCACTTAGCTGTCTTTGTAGGGGATAAACGCGAAGTGGAATTTAAAAATATAAAACGTTATTTAAACATAATAAATTAAAGAGTATTTCTATGTTTGTTTACTGCGCATAATGTGTGAGAAACATGAAACTAAAATGAAAAGAAATGTAAATAAACATGTACAATATGTATCTTTTTTTTTTTTTTTCGAATGGACTTAAATGCTGTTGACCTGGAATGGTCTTGACAGCGTCACCGGGCTGGGAGGGGCGAGTGTAGCTCGCCCCTGAAGATAAGAATTACGAGCTTTGACGGACGCTCGTGAAGTGTTGGCGATCGCGGGGGAATGCCCCGCGTACGCTAATCATGGTGGGTTTCGTCCATTGGGCCCCGCCGCGCCGAGGCGCGGGCGTGCCGTTAGATATGACTGGCCTCGCCGCCTTTTACGGCGGCGAAGAGTGGGACGTGGGACTGAGGAGTGGATCCTCCCAATGTATTGGGCGTTGGCAGCAGTGATGGGATCGTTGGGGTCCAGAAGCACGCTTCGAGGGCGTCGAAGGCGTGGATGTGTGTGAGGAGCTTACTTACACGCTTCGACAATGAGTGGGTTGGAGTGGGAATCTGCACGCTCGTAGTAGCGCTTGGCCAGGCGCTTGCAGAATTCCTTGAGCGATTCTAGCTCGAAATCTTTGTGTAGGTCAATGTTGCGTACGTACCATGGGCATCCGGATGCCATTCGTAGGAACTTATTTTGAACCCTCTGAAGGAGGTCTATCTTGGTGTGTGCGAACACGACACAAGCATAGGTCATGACGGGACGGATGCAAGTTTTGTACAATGTCAGCTTGTTGCGAAGTGACATTTTACTCCGCTTGCAGATGAGCGAATACAGGCAATATGTATCACAGTTAAGCTATATAAGTATACATAATGGAAGCGTCAGCGCTCCTTTTACGGTAACAGTATATAGGATAAAATATTTTAAACCCATACGTAAAGAAATTCAAAATTCAAAAAAAAATCAAAAATTCAAAAATCAAGATATACAGCTTAGACGTAGGATTTTTTTTATTTCACGATGTTTATCCATACCTGTATTTCGTGTGAAGCACTTACGCATAGATACCAAGTCGTTCTTGACAAGTGGCGTTTTATTTTACAACGATAATTTTATTATCTATTTTGTTTGAAAATATTACTTTTTCATTTTTGGGAAAAAATAATAATATATAGAGCAGTAAAACTGTGTTTTCATTTAATGTGGTGCTGACAGAAACACTCTGTATACTAGGAAAGGGTTTTTCTCATTATATTCTCTTTTAGATCTTACTACAGTGCTTCAAAGTTTCTTATAAAAATAATTGTAATTGTGAGTATAAGACTTCTATCCAACCATCCGTCACCCGTCAAACGTCACCTAACAGTCGTCTTCTGTCATCTGTCATCTTCACATTTAATCTTGCAGATGAAATTTGAACCAGAATTAATATAGCGTGCACAATAATGATAATTACCATAAAATACATATTTAATTTCTCTTTACTTCTTGACTTTAATAAAAACTAGGAGAATTAGAAGTGCCTTATAGGCTATGATTACGATGCGAAAGTCAAAATATGGGTCAAATAACGTGAAAGTCAAAAAGATTGAGTCGTTTGATTATGTTGATTTAGATAATTTTGACATTTATGCTTTAAAGGAATGTAAATCTAAGTATTTCATATTAATTTCAATCTAAAATCAACCCGATAGCTCTACCCGTTTCTGAGAAAAGGGATTTTGACAGATAGACGGATAGAATGACAACAAAGTGATCCTATAAAAGTTTCATTTTATAATTTTGAGGTTCGGAAACTTAAAATGTTTATTTAATGCCTGTATAATCTTTATTGGTTGTTCATAATTATTGCCTAGGCTTGTAATGAATTGATAATTTTAAGTTAAATTCGTATAGATACTACCAATACGACTTTGTTTTTTAATCAACTTTTATAATTTATATTTGTGTATTTTTTTGTGACACTAAGTTTTCTATGTCTAATTTGCTGTATACGAGATACAGCGTGACGTTTGAAAAAATTACACTTTTAAATCTTACCTGTATCTTGTTAAATTGACGTCAGATACAGCAAGTATTCTATTTAGAAGCTTATTGAAGCTATCAGATATTGTTTTTAGGAAGCCAACGTCGATGGTCGTGGAAAGTCTCTTCAAGTCGTCTTGTAATTCGTCCCATTCAAAATAAGATGTTTCTTTGTTGACATCCAATATTTTGTCTAACTGAAATACTATGTACGCTGGCTCGTTCCTTTCGCATTCTCTGTAATAAATGATAGTTTGAGGTAAACATTTTTTAAAAAATCAGTATTACTTTATGCAGGGGCGCAAATGAGACTGGTCGTGGGTTCGATTTCCACTCGGAGAAATGAAATTATTAATATTTTTATTTTTTCGTTCTGATGTCGAGTCAAAGCGCGGCGTTGGGTTCCGCTACGGTTACCAACACGCAAAGCCTCCAAAATTTGACCCTAGTCCTGTCTTAGCATCCTACAAAAAAACTTTTACATTCTGCTTATATCTTACTTAAACATTCCACTTTCTCATAAATATTTTAACTTTACAACGTCATGCATAGGGCATTTGTACCTAAAGTAAAAGAGAGGAAATACTTAAGGGTCCGTATAAAGAAATCGTCTCTTTTTTTTTTTTATAAACCAGCGTTTAACATATAAATGTTAACCTAAAACAAATTATTAAAATAAACATAAATAAATTTTGTAACGAATTACTTTTTTATAGATCGTCCTTTTAGTAAGATTAAAGCAATTATTCACAACGAATATTTTATTACCAAGACTACACAAACTATATAAAGATGAAAATAAGATTTTCATTTTTATATAAGTATCCTTACTATCAGGGAACTAAATCTGAATATTACAACCACTTCATTAAACAGTCTTGAAATAAAAACCTTGTATACTTCAAATGAGATGAAGCAAATATTCATTATAATTTTCTTTTAGATATAAGTAAGTGCTTTATGTTCAGAAAATTTTCCCTGGAGTCTATAAAAGCTTTTTGTTGTATCAATAATTCAGTTTTGAACATTAATGTAATGCTTTTTACAAAAATGACATACAATATTACCTTAGAATATTTTTGACAGGCACTTCGATGGTTACATTTTTTAGATCTCTGAACAAAGCGTCGAAAACTCCCTCGTTATCTGATAACAAGGGCGATGGTCGATCTAAGAGCATCGACAGACCGTTATACTGTTTTGTATCCCATAGTATTTGGCAAGCGTATATCTGGAATTTATAAAATGAATATAAACACTAAAATAAATTTAAAATTTTTAAAGTATAAATAAAGTATTCCACACTTAGGAAAGAAAAATACTTATTTAGAAAACGTATAAAAATTTGAATGTCAAACTCGCGCCTCCTGGAACCGACCAGGTGCTCTGACCCCTAAACCATGCGTTCTCATCAAGCTACATCGAAAGTTTTATACGCTTGTTACAACTTATTTATGTTGTTAGCATCTCTGTAGGGAGATTTTTACAAATTTCCGCTACCCAAAGAAAATTACTAAGAATTACCGTCTGGTAAGAGAGAATGCAACAAGCGTATAAAAGTTTCGACGTAGCTTGATGAGAACGTATGGCTTAGTGGTCAGAGCGCCTGGTCAGTTTCCAGAAGGCGCGGGTTCGAATCCCGCTACATTCAAATTTTTATACGTTTTCTAAATAAGTATAACCACTAAAAACCTAAAATAGCAATAAAAGAAATATAAATAATTTAGTTTCTAAAACTATTTGAGTAAGACCATGTAATGTTGGTCCATTGATATAATAAAAAAAATAACACCTATAAAATTTGTATATGTTCGTTAATTTATAATAAATTAAATAAATTAATAACATCAAAAGTTTTTTGGCGGTACAAGACAAAAGGTTCATTATAATAAATTATTCTGATTTGAAAACGAAGTAATTGGTCGTTATTGAAATTTAAAAATGTCATTTTCATAATTTTTCTCTTATATAAAATGTTATCAAAGACATTATTGTATATTAAAAGCTTAAAAAGCTATGAAATAAAATATAGCAAACATCGTTAAAGTGAAATTGCTAATAAACAACAAGAAGGCGCTCCACAGTAAAAATTTGATCTTAGAATAGTACTTTAAATTAAGTTTATAATTTAATACGTAAGTTAAGTTTTTATTAATAATTTTAAAAAAATGTTGATATGTATTTGTGTGCATCTAGTTAATTTTAATACTTACTTAAAATATGTAGAGTGAGAGAAAGACTGATTTGAATTAAAAATAGTGCCTGTTGTGTGACGAAAATCAATGCCGCCCTTTCTCTGGCAAGGCAATAAAAATAATATATTTCCAAAATAGGGGATCAAACCCACAACCACCGCACTACCTCAATGTGACACGCTGGCCTTTAGTAGTTTTTTAATTTAATTTCAAATATAAATAACCAGAAAATAGAATACTGTTAACATACCTCCGCATGTCCCGCGATCAGAAATGTAGCCGAAACGACACTCCATAAAATAATTGAGAAAATACATATGCAGAAAGAAGATCTAAAAAATAATAATACACAATATAAATAGTTATTAAATTTTAAGCAATATTAGCTGTTTGTATTTTAAACGTTTTTTTTATATCTGTAGATATGAAAAAAAGAAATACTGCCTTATACATTTTTTTACTTTATCTCACATATACAGGATTCGTGGAGATACTCTGTGCCAGTGGTAATAAAATGTCAAGGCCCTCACGTCTCCATTTCCCACCCAAACTCGGGATTCAAAAAAAAAACCAAAAGAAGAGAAAATTTCGAATGGCGGCACCATTCAACATGTAATGTTTTGTCTTGACTGAGCGGCGATATTAATATGATTTATTTCTATAACTGGGGATCAAACCCACAACAACCATGTTTTAATTAAACACCGTTCCGCTGCGCCATGATAGCTTATAACAGCCTTATGTGGCTTCTATAAATAAGGAAATGGTATTGATAAAAATAAATTGATTAAAAATAGTTTAATGGAAATGCCACTCCAATTGTGTGGTATGTCCTTGTGCTTATGCTTATTCATATAAGTTTATTTCTATTTATTTATTTTACAAAGATTTATACATAATATGGTACTTACAAAGTATACCTTTATTATTGTTGTTTAATAATACTGCTTTATATATTTTTTAATTTACAAGGTAATAAGAATACGTAGATTTTGCTACCTTTATAACATATTGTATATTGGAATTATACTTCTCTGCGCAATGTCTATCAAAATCAATATAAATATTAAATGTAGACATTTTGCACACTGATATTATTCGGTGGAAAACGAGGAATGGAATTCTTAACATTAGGTTCCCTCTGAAGCCATGTGATATATAGAACGCACTACGTAACATTTAGTAAGGATCATCCCAAGTCTGTCATAAGTACTATAACAGAGCTCATTGACTATTATTATAGTCTATATTATATACAGTTAAGGTATATGGTAAGACACTCCTTTCTTTTTAAGACACTTTCTTTCCCCACTTTCCGCCAAAATCTGGAGGCATTGCGTATTAACTGGCGGCAAAACATTAAATATTTCGTTTCCTCGAGTGGGAATCAAACTCACAACCTTTAGCACGCTTGTGTCCCGGTACCACGACTGGCCTCAATGGCCTGGCCTGAATTTCCTTAATTTAGTAACATATAATTAAAAATTAACTACGTAATTCAAAAATGCTGTGTAACTTACACTTGTAATGTCCTTTTTGCATGAATTTTAGCGTTCCCACATCCGCAACACATCGCAAACAAAATGAGGACCATCACGAAACCGAGTATTGCATTACACCCTGTGAATAATTAAGTGTGTTTGTTCTTTAGGTTCATTTTTTAAAGTACTACTTTTTAATTTACTTAAAATTTATGTAGAATTTAATTTTTTTTTTCAATTTTTATAGTGTTACGCATACACTTCATGAAAATCAGGCGCGGCTTCAAATCTCGCTACGTTCAAATTTTAGAGAAAAAATTGTTTTCTTTGTTTTATGTGTGGAAACATTTTAAAAATGATGAACATATGAAATATTTACTAATTATTCTTCAACTTACGCTGCAGCCATACTCTCAATTGAATATTTAACTGCTAATTTATTCATATTAAGTCTGAATGCTATCAGTAGGTATTACGTATATCGCCTATAACAATATGTATTGTACAGGATTTTTAGTAGAAAAACCTACAGGTATTCGGCAGCTTATTATAAAAAAAAACATATTACATCAACATATCTCTTTACCAAAAGTATATTCTCGTAAAAATGGAAACTCTGTACGGGTTATTTTTCGGAATATGAAGACTAATATTGACAAATGAAGAGTCAGTTGTCAGCGTTTGGGGGAACGTTGTTATATACATGATACAAATGAGATGGCCTTGTTAGCGTCTTGTACAGTAGTTTATATAACTACAAGAGAAGAAAAAATATATTTGTACTGTAATTTAACTGACATTAACGTATGAAAGCTATACTATTAATTAACCTTGAAAATATTGTAAGTTGAACTAAAACAATTATGAATATATTGTCATTTATTTGTTTGTTTTTATTTATTGTGAGTTTTTTTTTTATTTAAATTATTTATGATTTGTCATAGTTTGTTCTACATGAATCGATGTATGTATAAGATTTTCATTTTGACCTTTTGAATGTAACTTTAAGTATTTTTTAATAAACATATTTATAACTGAAAATAAAAGAAAAATATTTATTGAAAGTATATCAAATATTTTTTTAGAATATACTTATGTGTGAGTGATGAAATATACATTAGGTACTTTTCAATTGGGTGGCGAAGTTTGGAGGGCGGCAAATTTACGGGCCAACTTTTTTTGCGATCTCATTGAAATTCAAAAGTCTTAAGGTCCTGAGTCCTTACAGCATCTTGTTACATCTTCTGTACTCTACAATAAAAGGGACTAGAAGCATATCACTTTTTCGAAAGCTGAAAGGACGTTAGAACACGTGGAAGATGGGCGGACATATCACTTTTCTAAAAACATTTTTAATCAAGAAGTAAGTGTCGATTAATATTTTAATAATGTTAAAAAATGCATTGAATAATTTCGGTAGAGCCAGATTCTATATCATTATAGAGTTGGTCTTCGTTTCTCCCAAAACAGAGTTTGTAGAACTCTAACATTATTTAACTAAAAACAAGCATTTCCGGTCTGGACAAAAAAAGAAATTGAGCCAAGACGAGATAAGTATGCACTAACCCGTTTGTACATAATTTGACTCTATGAGTCGAATTCATTATAGTTCAAAAGTATCATAGTTCAAAAAAGTTACTTCTTAAAATTTATTGTATATTGTTTATTATTGTGTAAATAATAAACAATATAGAATATACAATATACCGCTTCGCTTATCTTAGAATATGCACAAAGAGGACTGCTCCTGCAATTTCAACGAAATTGTCAGATCGTGACAATCACCTATAGCCTCACATTTTTTTATTTACATATTTTTAAGCTGTTTTGCCCCCCTTACCTCTGCGGTAAGGCAAAAACCGCTTGAAATTTTATATAAATTAAAAAATGTTATATTATATTATATTTTTTTCTCAATTAAGGTTAAATTCACAAACTCAATTCAAGGTTGGCCAAAAAATAAGAATACAAGTCAACACAGTTTTAATTATCATTGTATATATGTTAATATTTTTAAATGGCGCAAATAAAATGTTTATCAGCATTAAAGCTATTTCCGTATATTATAATGTAAAAATAAAGCTCGGAGAATTATATTTATATTTTTTTAATATTAAATAAACTGTTGTATGATTTTAGTATAAATATGTGTTTGAGAAGGCTAAGAGTAGAGAACTACTTGACTGAAGATGAGTTCCTAGTGTCATGAAACACACACACGGAAAGTGGGGACTTTCCGCCGAAATCTGTAAGAATGCAGAGTAAAGTTGATTTAATTTTTTTTTTTATTTAGTTATATATCATACAAAACATTTAAACTTACCCAACATAATAATCCATCTCCACAATTCATACTTATTGACTCTATCCAGTCCCACGTCCATGTTCCTATCGAGAGTGTGCAACGCCACTGATAGGTGTCGCACTATGTCGCTTAGTACGCGCGCTGACTCGTGGACTATTTGTCTACGGTCTTCTATATCACGGACGATATCTACAGAATTGGTACTTTTGTTAGCCACTACAATATATATATATTTTTTTGCTTTTAGTCTCTCGAGTTTGTAGAGAAAATATTTTTGTTTATATAAATATTTTTACTTTTGCAACGGTGCATTTTATTTTGGTGAATATTTTTTTTCGTTCAAGTTTTGTAATAGATATTTTTGGGATTGTATTTTTTACGTTGGTTATCTGCTTATATTGTACAGATTAAAATATCTAAATGTTAATATTTAAAACTGGTGTGTAGACAAAAAAATCATTAAAAATAAATATGAACATCTTACCAGTCGTGGCGCAGCGGCACGAAGTGTGACAGTAAAACCGACTGGTTGTGGGTTCGATCTTCACTCGAGGAGATGAAATATTTACTTAAATTTATATTATATATTCTTCGCTCTGGTGTCGAGGTTAAGCGCGGCGTTGAGTTCTGCCACTCAACACGCAATGGCTCCAGAATTCGGTAGAAAGTGGGGAACGGAGTGTCTTAACACTAGGTTCCCTCTGCCTATCCTGCTGTGTGCGGCATACAGCGTGAAGCTGATTTATTTTTTTTATGAACATATTACATACATATGTAATCGTATGTAAAACCTTTAAAATGACTTTGTTACTGTTAATGTATTTTGTTTTATTATAAAGTACTCTGTCGTAGTCAGAACTACTTAAAAATTTACTACAAAGTAACTCATTTAATATGTAGGTTAGTATCCTCTTACCATCTCTAACACGTTGTGTTTGTGAAGATATGGCGGACGGTAGAGTTCGTATTTCCTTTTTAGCGATGAATATCGCTTGAGTTAAATTCACAACGCCTAAAGTTTTCAATTCTAATAGCTGCCGCTCTTGTAGTATCTAGAAAATTAATAGATAAATAAAAAATACTTCTTTTTATATGAATGATATTAACTTTTGTTATAATATTATTATTAAATCGAAGCATTCTAAAACACATTGGTAGTATATAAGGCCAGCGTAGCGCAACGGTACTCAAAAATTGCTCTAAAAATGAGAAACGGAGTTTCGTAGCACTATGTTCCCTGCTTAATGCTGCAGGATACAGCGAAAATATTTATGAACTAACTCAGAGTAGATTTATTTTAAACTATATTTTAATTTGCATATGCGCTTAAATTCCATCAATAAACCTGTTCGTATAAAAAGTAAAAGACATTTTGTTGGTTCAAATAGTAGTAGAAAATTCACAAAAATATCCACAAAGCAAACTATATATGTATATACTTATACAGACTTCAATGCAGAACGTATCAAACGACCATTTATTTTTTATAAAGAATATTTATTTGCTTAAAAAACTTACAGAATCAAATTTCATCATAACGTGTAAGGTGTTAGTATTAAGCGTATCACATAGAGGTGCATCCTTTTGGATACAGTTCCTTTTCATACTGTCCAATTGTACCGTCAGATCTTTTATCCTATCAGATGCACCAGTTGCTAATAGACCAGCTTTAATGCAAATATCGCGTAAAGAAGACATTTTTGTAGATAAATCCTCGCTTTCTAAAAGAAATACTTTGTATTCAATATTATTTAAGATTTAAGACCTCGTGGCTAGGTAGCTCAGGAGTATGGCTGGAAGCGCGATGGTTATGATTTCGATTCCCGTTTGAGAGAATGAATCACTATTTATTAATATTCTAATTTCTTCGCTCTGGTATCATGGCAAAGCCCTGGCTCTAGGTTCTCTCTGCAAAAAGAAATCTATAAAAATAATTTGATTGAGCCATCGACGTGCATCCCAAATACTTAAAGAACCGAATGAAATGAAATTGGGGTGGGTATTTAGGTAGGTGCTATAGAATGTATATATAATTATAAATATAATAATATGTTAATAAGACATTGTGTTTGCGATAATCCATTCAGAAAAATTGAGTTCCTTATGTTTTTTTTATTTAATTAATCACAGATTTATTTTAATGATTATAAATTTAAATGTGCAAATTAAATAATTAACCAAGTAAAAAGTAAATGTTTAAGAACAATAATAATAATAAATATACTTTAATAAACATTAAAAACAATAAAAGAACATACAAAATTGAAAAAATAATAACAAAGTACAACGAGGCGGCTCGTTTTATCGCATAAAACGATCTCTTCCAGGCAGCCTTTGAATGTTGGAATTATAAAAAACAATTCATCACCTGTTATAATATCTGCCAAAGAGTCTAGAACCAGGTCAATTCCACTCTCAGAAACTATCGCTTGTTGTATCGGTTGTCCCAAAAGAGCTTCTGCGTCTGCAATGGATGAAAATAATTGTTAAAAAAGTTTTTTTCTACTATACAAATGAACTTTATATATTTTCTTTTATATATTTTTTTATATATATCAAAATATTTTAGTAATTCACAAATAATTTAATATTAAATCACAAAGTGTGACTGTAAAACCGACTGGTTGTGGGTTCGATCCCCACTAGAGGAGATGAAATATTTACTTAAATTTATATTTCCGTTCCTTCGCTTTGGTTTCGAGGCAAAGCACGGCGTTGAGTTCCGCCACTCAACACGCAATTCCTCCGGAATTTATTGTAATATTTTTCACGCAAAAATTACTAAACGGATGAAGATGAAACAACAGTAATATAGCTTATAGATCAGAATAATACATTACACCTTAATTTTTTCAGATATTTAGTAATAGTACTTATTATAGAATATTTAATTATTTTAAATTTTTTGTATTGAACAAAACTATGTACGTACATCATGTAATTTATATTTACAAAGATATTGGGCCATCAATGTGTTTTTCTAAAACTCCACGTTTGCCCTTCTTATTATGTTAAGGGATCGCACTCTACGGAAAGAGCTCGTTAGGCGAAAGAAAATAACCTTTTGGAATGCTCGAGGTAAACAAAATTTCCTTTCAGTTGATTATAGTTTTATTCAAGTACTTGCAGAGAAAAATAGACAGAATTTTATCATATAATGAAAAAAAAAATGGTTGTATCTAAAAAACGTTTTTACTCATTTTTTTTCCAAATTAAGGGAGAAAATGACATTTATTTACATTAACCTGCAATTTGATAGATATAACGCTTTTATCTTTGACTAACCAGTAATATCGGTAGGTTCCTTAGAATGTAGGACAAACCAGAACGCTATTGCTCACTTATGGGTTTCAAATATATTGTAATATAAATAAAATACACTTCTTGCTTTTTTTGTCATACTAGTCTCTCAGTTTTAGAGTGACAACAAATTTTGTTCAAAAATTAGGTAACAAAGTATATAATATAAAACACATACTTAAAAAATTAAGACAGTTTTTGGATTAAAATTTATAATAATAAAAATCATCTCAGGATCATTCAACGAATTATTACCGAATGTTGATACATTTTACGTTTGCTAATATAGTGTACATTAGAGAAAATTAATGTACGACGTACGTATACATATAAACTAAGTGTCTACTTTGGACTTATATGATTCTTAATCACATACTTCACCTAATAGGGAAGGTAACTTTGCCTTATTAACACACAGGAATAGCAAGTGATTAACTCACAACTTTTATAATTTACGAGATCATTAACTTTAATGAGCCAGTCACTGGAATGGTGTAAATATAACTTTAAAAATATATAATAGCCAAGTTAAAAGTAGTTTATGAATTTAATAATCTGTAAATAGTTTATATTAAACATGCTTAAAATGACTACTTGTTGTCCTGGTTAGGATGACAAGGGCATCGTGTTTATGCAAATATTGCATTGTCAGATCTGGATATGTGTCCAAATTTTCAAATAAATAACACAGCAAGTATTCTGTCGAAATCGTGATAGCGTTGCTAGACTTTCTTATATTGATGTATCAATTGCAAGATTTGAAGATTGTTACAAAGATGCATGAAATGAAAAAAAAGTCAGCTTTAAACTGTATCCCGCACCAAGCAGGGTAGGCAGAGGGAACTTATTATTAAGACACTCTGTTCCCCACTTTCCATCGAGTCCTGGAGGCATTGCGTGTTGAGTGGCGGAATTCAACGCCGCGGCTTGTCTCGACACCAGAATAAAGAAATGAAAATATAAATGTAAAAAAATATTTAATTTCTTCGAGTGGGGATCGAATCTATATCCTGGTCGATTTTACAGTCACATTTTGTGCCCCTGCGCTGCGACTGGCCTCAAGATGCATGAACACAAGTTAATGTAATAAGAACGCGTTAAAAGTGTATACATGCCTCTTAAATCTTCCTTATAAGCGTAATACACCATGTCGACTGGTGGTACAAGGCTGTGGTGTAATTCCGTTGCAGCGGTCGAAAGCCAGGACGCTATGTCTGCGCACGCGCAGCTCAAGATGTTGCGGCTTTCCGTTAGAGCTATACGAGACTGCTCGTTGCTTAACACCATACCTGATATTAAGAAGCTGAAACATTATTTTTTTTGTATATTATTATAGGTTATGTTATTTTCATAAATTATGGATTATAAGTCTATCATGAGATAATATGAATAATAAAAACTATATATATATTGCGATTGTTTTAAAGTTTATCACAGTGCTTTTTTAACCAATTTATTAATAATTCTTTTGTACTTAAATGTGATTAAGTCAATTATCAATAATAATTATTACATATTATAAGAATATAACACTAAGTAGATGAAAAAGCCAATCAATCTCACTGTTTTATAATTAAATATGTGATCTTTTCTCGTTATTCATAAGTTTTTTTACTATATTCAATCCATAGTTATTTGAATAATATTATTATAACTGAACATAATATCACTTAAATTGCATTAAGATGCTTAGTCACCTCGGTGCTTGGTAATATCGTTGGGGCCATCATTAGAGCCATAATGCCTCGCGTTCCCCAGATTTCTACCTGCGTCCAATTGTCTTGAAAGCTCTTAATTGGACCGAAGGCGTTAGGGAATTGGGAACTCGATGGCTTTTTATTTACTTTACGTACTTACCGACTCATATATCCTTATTTGATTTGAACCTTCTTAGCGAGAGAAAGTTTAAGTACAATGAATAAGTAAATAGTTTGGTAACTGTGGTAACTTGAATTTAATATTAGGAGTATTCCTTTATATTTAATTTTTATTTAATGATATCATTAGAATTTTCTATATAAATAAAATATTAATTATTTTATAGTTATAACAGAAATCTTATTAAACATAGTCTCATCTTAAAAATAAATACTTGTCCTTAATTGAATTGAACCTGCACTTATGTTAGTATTTTTTACAGACAATAGTTGCACCTGACGCATCATGGAAAGGTCATCTCAGACTCATTTTAATTATTCGCATATTTATTTTACATTTAACTTTTAAATTATCATTGACAACAATCTTTTAATAGCCTTTTGTGATAAGGAAATGAATATTTTACAAGAAATGTCAACACTTACCAACATATAAGAAAAAACAGAAAAGTAAACGTAACAAGTATTTTGTCGTGACAATCTCGTCCGTCCGGTTCCAGAAATAAAGTCCCAGATTCGATCTCATCGGTGCATTTTGATTTTGAAAATAGCGATATCAAACTTATTATAAAAAGGTAGACGGGAATAATAAGTGCTAATATTCCAAAAATGATGATGAACACCAAAAATGTTGATTCCACTCTTATTGACTGAAACAATAATTAAAACATCAATCTGATTCCAGGTAAAATCTAAATCTATACAAAATTAATAACACATATATATCCTTGATGTAAATATATAAAAACAAAAATTTGGTAACAATTTTAATTTTACTTCCATGCATGAAACAATTATAAAAATTTATTTATTTATTTTGTGTTTATTAAACAAAATAAATTGAACTAAGTTGATTATTTTCGCAAATAACAATATAAATCGTTGTAACAGTTTTATTTGAAACCATATTTTAGATCTATCGTTTGCTTAATTATATAAAATAACTATTTTATAACGCATACATTGTGTATCCATCCGTAATAATGAACTGATATAACGTTGGGGACGACTTCGGAAAAAACTTAATTTAATAAACATCAAATTTAATAGAATACATTCTACTGTACGGCACGCAAATTATATTTTTTCCTCAATAAATCTACTTTCCGAGACGTCTGCGTGTAAACGCGACGGTACTAGATTCGAGTCTCAGTTGAAGGAATAAATTATTTTCATTACTTTTCTCCGGTACCCAGAGTTCCCCCTCTCAATATGTAATATGTTGAAAATTAGGCAGAAAGATTCTTAATATTAGATATCCTCTGTCTATCTCGCTATATAATACAGAATAAGCAAAAAAAATAGTAGATTTTTTTTGCTTATTCTGTATCACGTTCTAACAGCGAAAATTAAAGAAAATATATGTATGATTATTATATGAAATGACTAAATATTACATCAGAAACAGGGCTGATTCAGAAATGACCGATGCATCTTGTCTGATGAGAAATAGGCTCATTTGTAGATTAAATAGAATCTCATTACACTGAGTATTTGCTTAGATGATATTTTATTTTTCTGTGATAAAATACGTTGCTTTGCAACTAATGGATTAAATTTGAAATCTTTGAAAGGCTGCGGTGCTGTGAATACATTAGCAATAGATATAATTAACTATAGGCTTTTCGATTTCGCAGCCATATTTTTCTTTATCAGCAAATAACTTTTGATATTAATATTTTCAATTGTCTTTCTATATTGTGTTTTAAATGTAATTGTATACTGGTGGCATTATTTACATTGAAGCAGATATAGAGCGGTCAAAGACTGTCATAAGCATGGGATAAAGAATATTACCCTCCACACTTTATATTTTTCTATGGGAATTCTTAGTATGACTTCCATTAGCGAACGGATGACTTTGCCGCTATCAACTTACAGGAAGCGATCCTTTTAAAATGTCAAAGTCGGTGTATAAATGAAATCTTCTAAGATTTTATTCAGATTTAATTTATTTTAAAATTATGACCGATTTATAAATAACGTTTTAGTATAATAAAAAAATAAAATAAAACATTATTGTTAGTCGATACATCGACGAAATCTTATAATTTTGTATGAAATGAACTACAAATATATATATTTTTATCATGAAATACCTATAAATTATCACTTTTCGGTTTTTTTATACATTACAAGTTCACTCTTAGTGCCAAATTTCATAATTGTAGATCCACGGGTTCATCAATGTCAGTTCAATTTCATAAATATTGTGATTTTGATTACATACAATATGCAGCAAATATGATGCATAACTGTCTGCAATTTTTTGATTGTGTTGACTTAGTAGCTTGATTTTTTATGTTCTGCAAGGGATTTTTAAGCTGAATATTTTATATTAATTTCATTTTGATACTTTTACCAGATCTCGAGATAAATGATCTTAACAGACCGACAACAAAGTGATCGTATAAGGGTCCGTTATTTCCTTTTGAAATATGGAATCCCAAAAATTACCAGTACTGTAAAAGAGATAACTAATAATCTAGTAAACAGTAGGTACCTTACAATAGCCGCAATATAAATACAAAAGTTAATAATCATTCATTCATATTAAACTTAAAGGTATATAACTGTAGCTTCACAAGTATTTTAATTACGAACTTTTAAATGATATAAAGTGGCCTTGACATAATCCCAATTACTAATATGTATTAAACAGATACGAAAACGGCCACCGCTTATATATTAAAATGTTGGCATTAAATAATTTTGCATACCAACATACACATGAGAATCGGAGGACGTATAATTTATAGTTACGATCAGAGCGGTGTAAAAGGAATTGTTTTAAATTGTTTTCTCAAATATTTTATTATTATAGAAAAAAATGTTTAAACATAAAATAATATTATTAATTTATTTATTTGTTTTATTTTGTAAAGGTTCTCCAAAAGTGTCACGTAAGTAATGTGTTTTGTTTGGTTAATTTGGTCTTAACACAATAAAATTATAATTTTAAATAAATAAATTACTGAAATAGTGAAGAATAAAGTTTTTCAAAAATTATTTAAAATTGTTTTACATACTGTAATATTAAGTAAAATATAGGAAAAGACATCAAATTAATAATTTTCTTTTGTATAGTTAAAAATCATTAATATTTAAAATAGAGAACATAAAACGTACAATTCACAGCGGACTTCATTCAGCCATGTCCAGGATTAAAGCCAGACTGTCTCAAGAGGAACTTCCAGGAGACAATTCCTCACTTCGTGAAAGGTATACCAAGTTTAGGTATACCGTCTATGGATCCATTGAATCAGGACCAAGATAAAATTAGTTTAGATTTACCGGGAAACTTCAAAATAGAAATGACTGATGGCACAGTCAGCGGCTTTAGAAAATGTATTGTAGAAGATGTTAGGTAAGTAAGTGTGTTTTTTTTTCATTATTCATTTTTCTAATTTTATACCCAATTTCATTATAACGATGCTTTTGAAAAAAAAATGTATTGCAAGCTAAAAACTTGAAAATAATGGTTAAATATACCTAAGTCATTTTATACGCACTCAATCAGAACTCGCGTCTGATTGTAAATATTATCGTTGTAGCTTAGACTTCCGCTTAGGGGAATAAATTAAAATCAAACTTATATCCTCTTTCCTATTGTAGCAAGACAAAGTGTGGCGTTAACTCCGCCACTCAACGCGCGGCAGCAGCAATGTCCTAAAACCATGTTATCTCTGCTTATGGTACCTATTATTTTTCAACTCTAGTCACTTAGAGCTATTGCGGACATTGGTGGCGAGACTTTATATCATACATTTCTCAGAATTGGAATCGAATCGACACTTTTATCAGTTTCATTCTCATTCTAAGAACTGTGTTACGAAACTATGTTACATAGTGTGAAAACTTACTACTCTGAAAATACAACTATATAGTAAATATCTTATTGCAAGTATCACAAAATAAGTGACGACCTTTTTTTTTAAGATTTGAAGGATTGAGCGCAGACTTGGAACTTCGTTGTAATTTAACATTAAAATCAAAATATAAAGCCAATGGGAGAATACTGATTGTTTCTATTAATGGTGATGGAGATGCAAAGATCAAAACACGTAAGTCATAGTTTTGTAATATTTTAGATAATTTTAAATTTTACATATGCAGTAGGTGGATAGAGGCCATTGTGGAGCAATGATCTTTACTCGGGGCGAATTCTTAAATAACTTTAATTTCGCTGCTTTGATAAGACAAAGCACGGCGTTGAGTTGCGCCACCTAAACGTAGGCACGTATTTATAAATCGGTCTCAATTATGAGCGATCTTGAGATGCGGTTTTCATTCATAAATTATTAAAAAGACATCTCAAGATCGCACACAATATCGATCATAGCGTTGAGAGCGGTTTATAAATTCGGGACCTAATGTCTGTCTGACCCATAGCAGAAAACGGAAAAGAATAGTGGATAGATTGACTGACTCTAGGCTCTTTCTGCCTACACTACTGTATACTTGGCGCAATAAAAAGAAAGTATAGTAAATGTTAAACTTGGCAGTTTATATAAAACTGTAAATTTATGTTTTTATTTACAGCCAATGTGGTTTTTAAAGCAAAAATAAACTTAGAGGATAAAACGCGTGATGGTGTTGTTTACCGTGAAGTAAAAAATTACAAAGTTACTTATAAATTTGGTGAGACTGGTAGCTTCGTCTTCACCAACTTATTCAAGGGGAACGCTGAACTTAGTAAGTATAAAAAAAACCTTTAACCCTTATAATTAATTCCGTGTATATTTTTTTAAACTTGTATAGCATTTTTGTAATAGAATAGCCTATGTCAGTTTCTAAAAGGGAGAGCTATTAGGTTTTATGTGATTATTGGTCATAAATCACTAAATAATTATTAAAAAACGGCCAAAGGATGGCGCTAAGTTCCGCCGAAGCGAGAATTGGGCGAAAAGGAAGAAATGAAAAAAAATTGTCAGTTTATTAAAAAAACTGTATAACATAGGTATGATAATACAACTATAACATGAAAATTATTAATGCGTTTTATAATGAGATTAAGATTCAATTTCAATTACATTAACTTCAGTTTTTATTTCGATTTATTAATATTTATAATAATTTTATTTTACTTTTCAGGTCAAACAGTATTAGCATTCCTTAATCAAAACTGGAAACAAGTTGTAGATGAGTTCGGTAAGCCTATCATCGACACCATCATTCACATTACATTCAATATCATTAAGAAGTTCTTAAGTGTTGTTCCCAGGGACGAACTTTTTGTGTAAATAAAATATCACATTAAAAAATATTAAATAAGTTAATTGTAATTAATCGGATGTAAATATTTCTTTAATTTAATCATAATATACCCAAAATGTTACATGTAAGTATATCAAGTCTCTTAAATTTTATTTGAATAAAAACGTTGCAGTGATTTTTTTGTAAATATTGTAATTATTAATTAAAAAGAAACAATTTAATTTTTTTATTTTGCTAATTAGCATTCAAATTGACTTTATAATTATGTAAAATTTTAATTGATTTTATAATCATATGGAGCTGTCATTTAAATAAATGGAATCACGATAAAAGCAAATATTTATATAATAGAAATATAATGTACTTTTTATTAAAACTTTCCTATATAATTTCGTTTTGATCTTAACAGGCTATTTATATAAATATTAAAGACATTTAATGAGATAAAGCCACGTGAACATTGGCGTCATCAAACCATATACTGGTCATATAATATGCGACATTCATTTAATATAGAATATATTAAGATTTGAGTAAATGTATAATTTTTTTCATTCCTATTTATTATTTTTTTACAATAGAATTTACTTTTCATATTTGGAGAAAATGATGTAAAATCTCGTTCAGCTTTAAAAGTGAGAAGTTTGTCGGATAAACTACATCGCATTGTTATGTTGCTGTGTTCATAGCACTATAGTGGGCAAGGTGCCTACTTTTTAAAAGCTTTGAACTTTAACCGGGACGTTTAAGTTTTTGTTTTTGTTACCATATATTTTTGAAAAATATAATTATTGTAACGACTTATAATAATACATAATTGAATAAAATATAGTTTTTATTTAACTTCTGTATTCCGCACATAGCAGGTTAAGCAGAGGGAACCACAGAACCTAGTGTTAAGACACTCTGTTCCCATTAAGACACTTCCATTTTCCATTTTCTGCCGAGTTCTGGAGGTATGGCGTATTGAGTGCAACTCAACGCCACGCTTTACCTCGTTATCATAACGAGGAAATGAAAACAACCGTTTGCAATTGCACGCTTGTGCCCCCGCGCCACGACGGCCTCTAATATAGTGACAAAATTAATATACACTCTTACTTACCTTTAAAAAAGAAAAAGGAAAAGAATACTTCCCTCCAACAATATCCTTCACAGGACCTAGGAATAAAAGATTGATAGTTTTTAATGTGGAAACAACATTATTATGTTATTATTATCTTTTTTCATTCCTTACCAATTGGATAGTCAGAAAAGTATATTACAGAGAAAAATTTTGACATGAACGTGAAAGGGTGAATTCCGTTATCCAGTTTAAATTTTGGTATCAAATATGTCTGAGTTTGCGGTAAGCTAGTAAATTTTATTTTAGCATTTTCTTTTGTCGTATACAAGTCTACATCTGTATCTTCAATAGTGTTTGTTGTATCATCTGATAAAACTTGTAATGTCACATTAATTAGATTTGTAAAATCATCTGATATATCCGTGGTTATCGGAGTTATTGGTACGGTATTAGATATAGAAGAACTTTCGGGATTTGGTGTAATTGTTGTTAATGTTTCAATATTTTCCTCTGTTGTAAGTGGTTCTTGATTTTTTACAGATCCAAATATGTTATATTTTTCTAACCAAGCCCTTAAAGCGGATGTACTGTCAGAATTAAAAGAGTTTCTTTTGTTCAAAGTATTTCCTTCACCTTTAATATTTTCTATTTCCATATTTTTCACATAATTAATGTCAGAGTACGATCTTTCGTCTTTATCTACCGTTTCCCTACTTTTATAATCTCTATACGTTGTATCGAAACAATTATCCCCCACTAAGTTCATTGACTGTCTTAAACTGTAAACTTTCTCATTTTCGAAGTCGCTTTTCCTTTCAAGGAAATTTCCTTCTGATAAAAGTAATTTGCTGGCTCCCTCATCTTGATCACTTTTTATTTTTTCACCGACATTCGTTTCCCCAATCGGATGAATTGTGGAGATTGCTCGGAAATTTTCTCCTTGTACATCTAGAGAGTTACTTGTTACGACAGCGTCGAAGATGTTCAGATTGTTTCCGGCCGACGCTGCCGCGGTCTCATCCGTAGTTCGGATTTGTTGGATTTGCAAAGTAAAAATTGATTTTGCGGCGCCTGTCTCTAACGACTTTACTTC
>JAATLQ010014703.1:6790-76945 GCA_013421005.1 Heliconius erato x Heliconius himera | reverse complement strand
GAATTGCTAGAGCCAACGGGGCTGATGACATTTTCTTTATTTTACTTTTCACTTAATTTTCTTTTCTGATCACGTCGTATAATTGATAATATCGATGCGTTACTGCGGTACTGGGCATTGGAAAGGGGATTTGTAGCACTTAGTAGTCTGCCGTACGTACTCCACTTACTGGATTATAAGAAGTGTAATCAAATACAATATAGCTTCTATTTTAATATAATTAATAATATTGTTATTTTTTAATATCAATTCTCTTTACATAATTGAAACAGAGAACATAAGGTAAGATATTTTTTTACTATTTTAAACTAAATAGAAGCCCATGTTTACTTTGCGATTTTAGTGTGACTTTTATTTTTAGATGTTTTGATTACATACATAATATGTAAAGATTTTTTTGTCTTTTCTATATTAAAAGTTTCTTAAATTACTGTTAATAATAATAAAAGCCTGTCAAAAATTAAACACCGTGAGCATAAATAATTATTGACAAACTCCTAACCAATAAACTTATAATAGTAGTAGATAAAATATAAAAACAATAATTTTAAGTCTGTATAAGTATTGTGTCTGCACGTATATTACTCTATGTTTGCATGTTTGCTTTTGTTGATTCTATTCAGTAAGAAAGATGTTACCCTAATAGTACCTACATCTAGTAATACATTTACAAAAACTTAATCGTACTAAAATCTTATTGTCTAGAAGGAACGATACAGCATGATACATTTAAGCAATATAGGTAAAATTATTTTGGATTGATTCCGTCGTGGCACAGTGGCATAAGCGTGTAATTGTAAACGTGATGGTTGTGGGTTTCGATTCCAAATATGTACCTAATATTTTAATTTCTTCGCTCTGGTTACAAGACAAGGCGAGGCATTGAGCTTCGCCACTCAGCATTCTATATCTCAAAAATATATTGGAAAGTAGGAAAGGAGTGTCTTAACACTAAGTTTCTGCTGCATATATACCCTGTCATATGCGGCATTCAGCGTAAAACTGAGAATATATCGGAAATACTGTATTTGTTTTGCCTATAACTTAATAACTATGACTATTAAATTAAATTAGTCATTGTCAGAACTTCTATTTTCTATTGCTACATATTAGATTGATAAACAAATTTCATATAACATATTACATTTTAAGTCTAAGAACTCTAGTGATATTAACTTTTACTTATTTAATAGATTGCACAAAACAATTTAAACTTTTAAAGTATTTAAATGAAGTTTGTCCTTACTTTTCAGTTCAACTAACAAACTTTATATATAACACGGCTGCAACATTTGAATAATTCATTGCTCTATACAAATGTGCAGTTATATTGAAATTTATTCCAGCAAAACGCTGCACTTTGACTGTGAGCATTCCAAATTTGTTTGCTTTGCATGAGTTTTAAAAGATCGCCGAACTGGCTGATGTTGTAGACTCATTTCTTCGTATTTATCGTTATGTACATACTACATTCTATGTATTTTATATTTGTAGCATATTAAAATGAAGAATATCAAATAATATAGCTTCACGCTGTATCCCATACAGGGTAGATAGAGAGAGAGAGAGAGAGAGAGAGAAAGAACATAGTGTTTAACACTGCACCGCCCGCCGGACCTCAAGGCCTCGCTTTGTTTCCAGAGCGAGGAATGGAAAATAAATCATTCTGCAGAGTGGAAATCTAACCCACAACTGTGATTGCGGTCAGAGATATGTGTATGGAGTTATTGTATATATGGAATTTTATATTTTCTTATAATCTTATCAAATTTTAATATAGCAATATTTAGTATTGTATTTGTATCATATATTATAATTGTATTGAACGATACGATTTAGCATACAAATCAATAATTCTTCAGTTCAATATGATAACAATAAAATATAAACGTTAAACAAATACGTAAATTATATAAAATTATGAAATATCAACTTTTTCCTTTAAATTTCATAAACAAATTCATATCTAAATTTCAAAGTCGTGTAAAGAATGAATGTTTCACCGTGGCAAAGAAATGAGGGCGCGTGACCATTACCGCATGTATGTATGTGTGTTATGTCAACATACAGCTTTTCTTTCGGGCTTAGGTTTTCCGAGATTTTTTAAGGTAAATTGACTAGTCGCGGGTGGATGAAGAGAAACAGGTCAGCGGGCCTCGCCATGTCATGAACATGTCAGGGGCGCGTGACAGTCGGTTTTATTATCATCATATTTTATGTGCATTTCTAATTTGTGTACATTTTTTTTGTTTTACGTAAAAACATATGAGAACTCGACGACAAAGCAATAAGAGGGCTACTTGGAAAGAACATGGTAAAATGTCACTATTGAATTTATTAGTCCAGGGAAATAATATTATAAATATATAAACAATCCTTTCGTAGGAATGGTGGTGAAATCAGAATAATTTTAATTGTACATCGATTTTATTATAGATAAAATTGATATCTTTTTATATTGTATCTAATACTCAGTCTATTTTATGTAACTAAAGTAATATTTTCTTTACAAATTTACAAAAGGAGGCCGGTCGTGGCGCCGCGGCACGAGGTGTGACTGCAAAAGCGACTGGTTCTGGGTTCGATTCCCACTCGAGGAGATGAAATATTTACTTAAATTTATATTTCCATTTCTTCGCTCTGGTGTCGAGGTTAAGCGCGGCGTTGAGTTCTGCCACTCAACACGCAATGCCTCCAGAATTCGGCAGAAAGTAGGGAACGAAGTGTCTTAACACTAGGTTCCCTCTGCCCACCCTGCTGTGTGCGGGATACAGCGTGAAGCTAAAAAAAAAAAAAAAAAAATACAAATATTCAATATTAATTAATAAAGCTTTAAAGTGCCGTGTGGTGAAGCAGCACTCTATCTCCAGTTGGGTTCCACCACTCAACCCGTAATGTCAAGAAAAATGGAGGGGAAGTAGGGAAGTTTGTGTTGTTCTCTGTCATGTGAAGCTATAAAAAAAGAAAACTTTATTATTTGTAAAGAAGTTAGTATATATTACATATTACTTATTATGGTAATGAAGAATATTTTATTTTGCTTGGAAAAAAAATTGAAAAATAATTAAATAAAATATAAAGATTTTTTTTCGAATACAGCCCTGCTGGCACATATTTCTATTAATTACCGCGACAACTGGGGCGCGGCACCTATCTCACGGTGGCCGAAGTACAGCTATTGGATGTCATGCTCACGTATAGAAAATGATTTAGAAATATTTAAAGACTCTACGTTACTATTAAAACTTTACAATAAATTAATAACTACAAATCAAATTATATAGATGACTAAGATTTTATTATTAAACTTATAAAGGAAATTAAGAAATGTTTGTATCAAAGCCTATATAACAAGAAGAGAGACAAGAAAGTAAATTATTAACGTTAATAACCATTTCAACACACATATTACACACATGGCACATATTTTCATAGCTTAGTTTGTAATATTAAGAGAAATCGGAAGCGGATAACCGTTTTTTTTAAAACAACATAAAACACATGATGTATATATGTTTCTAAATTGTTCAGAAATAGATTCAACGTAATTGCAATAAGTGATATGTATCACTCAATAACAATACTTCACATGAGTTTCCTTCCATAATAAGGGCCGTTGCCTAGCAACTGCCCCGATTTGCATTTTTTTTCGTAAGGGCTAAACTACTGTTGACCTGGGATGGTCTTTACAGCGTAAGAGTAGCGATCGTAAGGGAATGCCCTAATCAGGAGGGATTTCAGCCGTTGGGCCCTGTCGCATCGAGGCGCGACTGGCCTGACCTCGCCACCTCTAACGGCGGCGGAGAGTGTGTCGTGAGACTGAGGATTGAATGCTGTCTATGTACTGGACCTTTCCCACTTTAATTGGATCGTCTGTATCTAGATGGACGGGCGTCGAAGAGGCGGGCGTGGATGTCATGATGGGACGAATGCAAGTTTTGTACAATGTCAGCTAGTTCTGAAGTCACATTTTACTCCGTTTGCATATGAGGTGCCTGTTCATGACGTGTGTAGGAAATTTTCAAATCTAGTACGACGCCTAGGTATTTGACCTTCGATTTCTATTTTTTTCCGGGTTAATCTCAAAAAGATACTTGCTGAACCAATCGCCTAGGACGTCGGCAGCTCTTTGCAGTTTTTCGGCTAGGATCTAAGCGGAGCGATCCGTGGCGCAAAGCGTAAGCGTAAAGCGTGGCGTAATGGCGTAATATTCGACAGATATTTCCTAATTATGTGAACGAGATAGTCTGGCAGAGCCATACGACGGAGCTTGAAGAGCAGTCCATTGTACCGGTTGTCGAAGGCTTTGGCTATGTCTAGAAAAAATGGACCATGAAAAAATGGAAAAATGGAATGGATCTACGGACGTTATATTTTGCGACGCGTTCCGTTTGCCGGTGAACTTGGTGTATTGTCGGGTATAGCGACAAGAAGTATAATCCACTGTGTAGGATCGAAAGGTTCTCGACAGCGTCTAGAAGGCCGGGGACGATGGAGGGAGAATTGTTTTTTTGGGTGAAACTGATGATTTAGACTGATACTATAATGATTGGCTGATAGCCTGTAAGGAAGATCGGGCAAAAAGACGCTTCGATGTTTTCGAGTGCCGCAGGTGGGACTAGTGGGAAACAGTGAAGTGTCTTTCTATAATAAATGAGTATGCCTTCGCCTTTGGCGTTGAGTCTGTCGTTACGTATTCGTCTATAGTTCAGTATTTTCGGATCGCGAATACTAGGTTTTAGAAACGATTCCTGTACGTAGAGGATGTCAAGTTGATGCGTGGTAGTGCAATCGCGGATTAGGTCACGTTGGGTGGCGACACTATTTGCAAATAAAACAAGTAAATAATATTAAAATATGATTTTATAACATAACGTCAAAAACGTGTATCTGGTTGTGACACGGCAATTAAAATTTCTGCGAAAGACTTTCTTGCTGACCCTACCTCAGGAAGTTCAGAAATGATCGAAGATTTAGAGGCAATTTCCTGTAATATCTCAAGTACTAAACTAAGTTTCAATGATTTCATTTTAATTGATCAAAGATTCAATAAACGTGAAAGTCAATCTTGGCCTAATAAATAGCTGTTGACATTTCGTTTTTCTTTCTTCGATTAAATATTTCTTGCTATCTTTATTTTTTGATTTTTGAATACGCAATTTATAGTTAATTTTTATTATTGCTTTTTACATTTATGTATTTTAAAATATAATAAATTGTGAAATAACGTAGTATTTTAACATTGTTTAAACTAAGATTAATATATGTATTAGATTGAAGTACGTATTAGGTTATATTACATTTAATCGTATAAATAAGATATGAGGCTGTGTGGCACATTTTTAGTAAGTTTAAGTAGTAATCCTTAACGTATTTACATATTTTTTCTAACGTCACGAGAAATAGCAATGTCGAATTCCACACTCTTAAGTAAGTACCGGATACAGCATTTTAATAATCAATTATCTTAAGAATATTTTAAAAGTTTTGGGAAAATTGTACAAAAAAAATATAATTCACCATTTACTGATAACAGCTATCGTGGATTTGTTTTTTTTTCATAATGTATTGCACTCTACATATTAAGTTCTTTCATTTTACATCCATAGTGTGGCGGCGGCCATTTTGAATTAACAATAATATCGTATATATTAAAATTTCAGTTCAATTGGACACTAAAATGTAGCCTGCAATATCCCCAAAATAACTAAAAGAAAAGAGCTTCGCTAATATTTGTTTCTTTGGTGGTATCTATTCAGATCTGGAAAAGGGATTCTTACCACCCTTTTAAACGTGTAAAGTTCTGAAAATAGCGTTTATTTCACTGTTTAAATTCTTAAAATAACACTGATCTAAAGTTCGAGTATTTTAACCCTTTACTGGCGATGTATTTAAAAAGGCAAAAGCTTTCGTGTAGGATTTCCGCAAAAGCACAAGAAACACAATCAGGAAGTTAAACACTACTGCTGTCGGCAGAAACTAGATTTAATTACAGTTGGCAACACTTTAAGGCTCCATCGGTAGTGCTGTTTGCTATACATTGTGCATTTTCTCTTATATATTCGTTTTCTTGTGCAAGTGTAACTCTAACTTAATATATATTGCAATTTCATGATGTCGTGGTGTAGGGGCACAAGCGCGTGACTGTTAATGCGACAGGTTGTGGGTTCGTTTCCCACTCAAAGAATTGAAATATTTAATATTTTCTTCTGAAGAGAGAGAGAGAGATAGAGTGCGAGAGAGAGGGAGAGAGAGAGTGAAAGCTCTAGTGTCGAGGCAAAGCGCAGCGTTGAGGTCTGCACCATGACACGCTATGTCTCCATAATTCGGCGGAAAATAGGAAACTGAGAGTCTTAATCCTCTGCCTATCCTGCTGCAGAATAAGGTGTGAAGCAAAACAAAATTATGAGACTTCTTAATTAAAATAGACATTTATACTTACCTGACTTCATAAGCTTATTAAAAATTATTCTACAGTTGTTTATTAATTACATTAATTTGATATGTAACAAATTAACTTATTATACTCTAATTTGTTATTGTAAATAACTCAATTTTCTTAAAAGGAATACATAAAGTAATAAATTTCTCAAAAAGATTACACAGTATGCCAAAGTTTTTACAAGTCAATTATAAAATTAAGCTCGTTTTTGTGAAACGACTTATTTATGAGTATTTTAAATGAATATAAAGATGAGGCCGTCGTGGCGCAGTGGTAAAAGTGTATACATAATTATAAAGCGGACAATATAATTTGTATATTAAACAAATGTGCAAAGTTTTCGTGTTTCTTTGATAAAAATGATACAAAACTCGACTTTCGTAGATAGGTCGGTAATCAAAAGCAAATTATTTGACATCATGGATGGCTCTTCTCCTCCAAATTTTTTTTAGTCTAAAATAATTTGTAATCATATTTTTAATACGTTTCTATTTTCCTTTACAATTTTATCTAAAATTAAATATAATAGGATTATAAGGAACCAAGTGGTCACTTCATGTCTTACTCAACATCGCATCTGTCATATACTCATAAAAATTCCTTATTTATATTCTAAAGACAATCCGCCATTGGAATATTATTTTTCCCCTTTCTTGGAAGAGCACTGCGAAATGTGCATTGAAATATTTATTATGTTGGCACATGTCGAGTGGTTATGTCTAGGGCTTCCGGTGCGCTAACGTGACTTTCTTTAAATATTAATATAATAAATTTTAAAAGAGATTCAAGATCGACTTATCATAAAAATACTGAAGGTTGTGTTTTTTTTAAACATATAAGTGCTATTAGTTATGTAAATTATATATATATACTTAAATGGAGTCAGAAATTGATAACAGCATAAAATCAAATAAAAAAGCTACACAGCTTCGTTGTATCCCGCATACAGCAGAGTCGGCAGAAGCCATACGTTCTTCAGCAACAACGTTTTTGAGACTGCTATTTTTAAATATTGTTATATTATAAAAAAAATAAAAATAAATAACAGTCCACGCTATTTTAAAACGTTTAACTATATTAATTCTTTAAATACATATAATTAATAAAACTTTGAAAATTTTGAGCAGAAAAATATATATTTTTACAAATATAAATATCGCATACATTCCATAAAAACAGTCGACCTCTGAAAGATATAGAGATTGGTTCACGTATAGCTCATTAGGAGTGGACGTTGATAGAATGCGAATAACCCGTGTCCCTCTTTTATGTATCATTTACGTTATTTCATTGACAGGATAAAACACTCTGGCGCGTTATATATTTCTCTTTTTATTTTGTGAATAAAGTACAGTATATACCTTTAAAAGTATGAGTTATTGATATATATTAATATTCATAAAATAGTTTTTAAGCCGTCGTGGCGCAGGGATACAAATGTGTGACTGTAAACGCGACTGTAGTGGGTTCGATTCCCACTCTGAGGTATTAATTATTATTTATTAATTTATTCATTTCTTAATTCATAATTTATTCCCCTCGGTACAAAGCTAAGCGCGGTGTTGAGTTCTGCCCCGCAATACGCAATGTTTCATAATCTGAACTTAAAAAATAAATCGTAATCATCGCGGCCTGTTTATGTCATGATGGTGTTTATGCTACAGGTGTACAAATTCTATTTTTTTGGCTTCACGCTTTGTCCCCCTTATGACAGTGTAGGCAGTGAGAACTTTTTCCACTTCCGTTAAGTGGCGGAACTCCACGCTCTCTTTTCTCTTACCAAAGCAGAGACCTAATACACCACTATAGCATTGACACTCGGACATAATGAAGTAGTGTCGAACATCGTTTTTTTTTTAGGTACACGCTTTATCCCGCATATAGCAGGGCAAGCAGAGGGAACTTGGGTTCTTAATATTAAGACATTCCGTTCCCATTAAGGCACACAGTTTCACCACAATTTCACATTATAAAAGCGAGCTAATAAAAATATTTATCATTTCATTCCCCCGAGTGGAAATGAAACCCATAACCGTCGTGTATACCTACACTCACATGCTTGTGTTCCTGCGCCACAACGGCCTCTTATAATATTCTAGTGGCAAATATTATTTTAAGCGATATTGCTTTTATATATTTGAAAGATATTTTATATGAAAGTTCAGACAAAAATGAGATAAAAATAAAATAACTCAGCTTCACGTTGTATCCCGCACACAGCAGGGTAGGCAGAGGGAACCTAGTATTAAGACACTAAGTTCCCCATTTTCTGCCGAATTCTGGTGGCATTGCGTGTTGAGTGGCAGAACTCAACGCCGCAGTAAAATAAGATATTATAACTAAACTAATTCTTTTGAGTTTTAGGCTGTACACTTTAACTTAATACACTTAATGTCAAAAGTTAAAAGTCCCTTCAAACACTTTATATCCCTTGTTAATTTAATGGGTTAATTTCTGATTTTTCTTGTGAATTAATATTTTTAGTTTTTATTATATTTCTTAGAAAAATTCTGTTTATATATTTGTATATGTTCTTAGTGCCATTTGAGAGAGAAACAGCTCAGTGTAATCAGGTGATTAGTATCAGTAATCCCTAATACACAGTGGTCGTTAAGCAATGTCAGAAGATATATTTTATATTTATATATGTTTGTTGATTTAAACTCTATATTATATGATCATATTGGTAGACATTTATTATTTATTTAAATATAGAGTCGGGGTGTAGGGGCACAAGCGTGTGACTGTAAACGCGACAGGTTGTGGATTCGATTTCCACTCGAAGAAATAAAATATTCAATTAAATTAAATTAGCTTCACGCTGTATCCCGCACACGGCAGGGTAAGCAGAGGGAACCTAGTGTTAAGACACTCCGTTCCCCACTTTCTGCCGAATTCTGGAGGCGTTGCGTGTTGAGTGGCAGAACTCAACGCCGCGCTTAACCTCGACACCAGAGCGGAGAAATGGAAATATAAATTTAAGTAAATATTTCATCTCCTCCAGTGGGAATCGAACCCACAACCAGTCGGTTGTGCAGTCACACCTCGCGCCGCTGCGCCACGACCGGCCTCAAATATTCAATATTTTCATTTCTTTGCTCTGGTGTCGAGTCAAAGCGCGGCGTTGAGTACAATTTACATACTCCTCCTCTGTACTCTATCTCTACTGTGCTGTGTCCACACACACACAAACTCAACCAAAAAATTGCTCCTTATTTAAAGAAGTTATTTTTAAAGAATTTGAGTTATTAGGTTCACAAGTCAACAGATAGAGATACTCCGAACTATAAAAATTCAAAACACTCAACTTTTGATGTGCAAGCTACTAAGTTGTGGAATAATCTACCACATGATGCTAATCTCTAAATATTTTTTTAAATAGGAAAAGAACATTGTTTAAAGAATGATTCACCTTAAGATGACATCAATAAATATACAATTCCTTATTTTAAATGGCATTATGATATAATATTATTAGTTTATTATAATAGTTCTTTTTCAGATATTTATGTATTATGTATGCTTATATATTGTCATATTTTTTTTAATTAATTATAATAATTATATATAATAATTGAGGATAATTGAGTCCTGGAGCAGGCGGCCAAGCATGTAATTGTAACGCGACTATTGTGAGTTCGATCCCCACTCGAAATAATGAATAGTTATTTATTCATATATAGATTTTTTTGATCTGGTTACGGTATGGAACTCAAGTTCCGCTACTCAATACGCAATGTCTCAAAAAAATGTCTTAACACTAGGTTCCTTCTACCTATCCTGTATGCGAGATACAGCGTGAAGCTGAAAATAGAATTACAATAAAATATAAAGAAATGAACACATGCCATTTATTTATTTATATTTTACAAACAATGTATGAAATATCCTCATAAATAAATTATAACGGGGCAACGTTTTTCTACTTCCTTGACCTCAATGCGTTTTACGACTATTATTATAAATTTTTACATTATTAGTTTGTTCAATGACTGCGCGATGATGAAATAACGTAGTTATTATGTGTTGTTATACGCAAATATAACTACTTTAATGATTTAAGTTCCTTATAAAATGTTCTTTATACAGTATATATTTACCAATACATAGTTTAGACTTATTTAAAATTATTTTTCAATTATAAACAATTTGCTACATACTTATATTTATTGAAATATTAATTTAACTATTCTTTTGGATTAATGTTATAATATGTTATTTTTTTCGATGAAAAAACAAATCCAAATTTTGATGACATTATAATGATATGCGGGCTGGTCACATTTGTCGGAGAATCGATGATTGTTGGGGAGAACGCATTCTAGAGTGGAGATTGGAGACCACGCCTCGGCAAGCGTAATGTTGGACGTCCTCCAGCTGTATGGGATAACGACATTCGCAAAGTGGCTGGCAGTGGCTGGATGCGAAGAGCTGAAGACCGAGCTCAGTGGCGTGAAGTTTATAAAACTGTCAGGCAGGTTCAGGTTCATATTTCATATACCATGTATATTTATGTAATATATATTTTAACTCTTTTTAAAAAATAAAATAACTCATCTTCACGTTGTATCCCGCACACAGCAGGGTCGGCAGAGGGAACCTAGTATTAAGATACACCGTTTCCAACTTTCCGCCGAATTCCTGAATAAGAAAAAATTACGAATAACTCAAAATTCGTAATTAGTCATTTTCTTTAATATATATTTTTTGTTCTGTTGTAATATATACTTAAGCCAAAGTTTCGCTGTCGCTATAGTGGCAAGTTGTAGCAGTAATTGAGTTAAAGTTCGGAGGTGTTGACAGCGGTGTTAATGTCATAATTGAATTTGTTCCACGTACAAAAATATTTTGAAGAACAATATATGTATTTTTGTGATATAAAACTGTGTATTAGATTACCAACTTTTTTTGACGAGAACAAAGTATTTTTCATTTTTTTATGTATCATTGATTGTCTATTTCTTTAGTTTGTTATTTTATAAGAGAATAAGACTAAATATTTGTAATATAGTCTCACTTTATTTTACATAATATATATTATCAATATTAACTCATTTACATCGCTATTGCACAATGACATCCTCGTGGTGAGAGTTGCAGGCTCGATTTTCACTATGGATATCTGACATTCTGCAATCTCTCAAATGGATGAAAAATAAAAAAATAGGTAGCTACTTAAAAATAATAAATATTTAAAGCCAGTTGGGTCGGTGTAGAGTCACATGGCACAAATTAGCTTATAAAACTTAAATCCATTTTGCTTTAACTTTCCTAACATTTTTACGGCTTAATGTTAGATGCTCTAATTATCATAACTGTTAATTTACTTATGAAGCATTGAATTTCGTTTCCTATCAATGTACTACAACATTATATACACAGACTTAAAGTTGCTTTGCCAGAATATAGCAATATAAAAAATTAAATCACGTTGTATTCCGCACACAGCCGGGTAGCGGGAACCTGGTGTTAAAACACTCCGTGTTCCACCTTCCTTCAAAATTTTCAAGGCATTCCGTGTTTAGTGGCGAAAATCAACACAGGGCTATTGCCTTGGTACCAGAGTGAAGAAATGAAAATATTATTAAATAATAATTCGTTACCGTGGAGATCGAACCCACTACTATCGCGTTAAAGTCACACCCCTCAGTCACTGCACCACGAATGGTTCAACTTTTAACATAGCAATATATTAATTACAATACATTTTCTTATATTTGTGTTTCGGATAATATTTCTGGCATATAAATATGTTCTTTTCAAGCATATCGTCTTAGCCGACGGTTATTGTAATGCCACATAACGGTTCTTAACCGTGATCTAGTCTATAGAAACCCAATAAGCGCTGAACGTCGCCTACGCCACATTTTATAATAAAATTCGATTGGCAAGAGGGATAAGCAACGACATACGGAACATTTTCCTCTTCAATTTACATTTGAGAAATGGCCATTTTTATAAATCTCTAACCTAAATATGATGGGCATGGAAAATAAAATTCTTGATGTAAAAGGGTTTGTCTCATCATAATGTGGGTCAAAATAATACGAGTATATCTATTAGAAGAAAAATAGAAAAAATAAGTTTATTTTTTATAAGGTTAAGTTGTAGCGGTCGTGGTGCAGTTGCCCGAATAAATTGATGGTTGCGAATTTAAAATTTTAATATAAAAATATAAACATGACGTCAGTCATAGCGCAGGGGCACAGAGTGTGACTGTAAAATCGACTGGTTGTGGGTTCGATCCCCACTCGAGGTGATAAAATATTTTCTTACATTTATATTTTAATTTCTTCGCTCTGGTATCGAGGCAAAACGCGGGGTTGAGTTCCGCCACTCAACACCAGAACTCGGTGGAAAGTGGGGAACGGTGTATCTTAACACTAGGTTCCCTCAGCCTACCCTGCAGTGCGCGGGATATAGCGTGAAGCTGATTTGATTTTGATTTTATTATAAATATTTTTGAATAACATCATTCTCTACTGTATTGCTCTCTTTGCGCGACTACGGTTTCTTAATTATCTTTTTCGTTGTTTCTGCCCATCCAGTTATGTACTCTACATAGCTAAAAAAATATATAAAAGGAAGCTAACATTTATAGCACAGGTGCTCCTTCCTTCAAACTTTATAACTAATAAACTAAGTTGCCATAATTATAGGTTTTCTTTTTAAACTAAAATATTAACTGCTGGCTCCCATAAGGAAATTGCATTTGTTACATCCTTTACATATTTATATGAACGTAGCACAAGCATAAATTTAAATACCTACTTGTATTTGTATATAAAAGTGAAGATTTGTTGCTCCTTCCGGCACTTTATTACTATATTGCTTGTCGGCCTTTTGGCGAAGATCAAAGTGTAGACTACTCTATTTTCTATCAGTATTACAGTTATATCTCGTATTAGGTTTCTTGTCATTTTATACCCTCCTCCGAGGGAAGTCCTCAGAAAAAATATGAGTTCTTGTCAGCGTAATATCTGGAAGAGGTCAGGTACGGAACTTATCGCTTGCCCCAGCACTATTGGTTTCCACCCGGTGACATTACACAAACCGGTGTGCAAGCGCATGTCCGACCGATACATACGCGCGAGCTCTCGCTGACTCCCGTCACAAGTCTTATAGCTCTCCCGCAAGAAGCGGAAGGCAGGGCTATCTAATATAATGGTCGTATTATGAACTATTTAATAAATATATTGTTATTGTGCAGCAAATTTCCAACTATCCCAAGCAATTAACGATATTTAGTCAAAAATATTGTATTTTATAACCTTTTGCTAAGCCACGTTGTACAAAATAATATTAAGTTGTGATAAAATATTTAATATATATCTTATAAGCTTGCAACGGCGAAACTAGCCTCATTAAGTCATATTTTATTAATGGTGATATTGAATAATTCATTTCCTCAAGCAGTCACACGCTTGCGCCCTTGCACCTCGATGGCCTTTTCTATTAAGAGGATGTTATGTTATGTTTAACAGTATATATGTTCTTATGACAGCGAAGATGTCTATGAATATTTAATTTTATTGTTGAAGCGTTACAACGTTCTTTTGGAAGATTTCAATGGTTGTATCTATTTTTAATTCAAAAGTCAGTTTTTACTCATTATATATTTTTGAATTTTTTTATATTCCCGCTGTTACGTAAGTGGTAAAATAAAAAATAAAAAAAATATACAAAATGTCGTTTTTCAACGCTTTTCGTTTCGTTTTTATAGCTTTTAATGCTAATATTTTAATCTGAACACATCTTCTCTACTTAGGATTACGCTAATATTATTATCTTTTAATAACTCTATTCCCAATTTACAGCAGTAAATAAGGAAAACCCAAGAGTTTTCTGTCATTAAGTTTCTAGTAAGTACAATAAGCCAAAGCTCGGTTAGTTGGGGAAGTTCATTCAAGTTGTCACAGTTACGAGCTTACTATCTTGTATATAAGTTGTGATTTGTTCTGTATCTTTAGGCTGTTCACAGTATTGTTCCTTCAAATATTTCGAATTTTCAAAAATAATGACTCAGTATTTAAAGGCAAAGAATGTTATGATGCATCTCAAACCTTTGCTCGACCAAGACATATGCTAGGACAACATCACAGGAATAAACGTTAAACAGTTTCAAAACGTTTAGAAGCGATGATACAAAATCAGACACATCGAGTGTCGTAAGTTTTTTCATGGAAAAGACAAGGCAAATCAGCATTCAGGTCCCCTGATGGTAAGCGATCACAGTTTCTCCCTTGCATCACCAGAGAAGCTACAAGGTGCCGGCCTTTAAAACGGAGATAGATGCACATTTTGAAGGTACTCATGTCGTATCGACCTGGAATCACACACAGTTGTGTTGCTCGTGAAAGGAAGCTCCTACAAAACTGCAGTAGAGTGCAATCTGGTAATGATTCATGTTTATTTGCATCGTGTCGTCACTGTCGATGAAAAGTGGCAAACTTATTCATGGCTCTATTATTAATTTATAAAACTTGGATAACTGAAGACCACGGTATGGGTATCAAAAAATCAAAAAAAGAAGGACACATTGATATTATTTAGTTGAAGATAGCTACGGTTTACACCCATTGTAATTTATTCTTCGCAACCAATGTTAGAAACATTAGAAATTCTATTTAACTACGGACGTCCTAGCCAAAACAAGTAAAATTTAAATAATTTTATTACTATCCCAAAATATCTAAAGTATTAATATTGTTTGCTACGTTAACGTATTTTTGCTGAATTCGTGAAGCTGCGAAGCTAGCTTTGGCTGCAAACTGTATAAATCAAGTCCTGCCATACTTGTCTGTAAAGTATCTCTAAAGTAAAAATTATGACATACAAAAATTGTTTTTCAAAAAACTTCCTTAAAGTTTTGTAAAATACAATAAAAAAGATTTACATTATATTTAGTTTCCAGGAGGCGCGAGTTCGAGTCCCGCTACGTTCAAATTTTTATACGTTTTCTAAATACGTATTTATCTTTCCTAAGTGTGGAATAACACTTTAAAAATGTTTAAAAAAAAAGATTTATATTATTTTTCATTTCAAGGTTCATTTATAATATTTGAACTATACAAAAAGGGAAACAAATTAAAAAGAAAGAAATCTTTGTGTAACTCAAATGAAGATAAAAGTATCATATCTCAGTGTCATTAGTACTTAATACCACCAATAGAAATTGCCAATATATGTACAAGTATATATCTATCGCCACAAGTTCATTTGTCGTTCTTTAAAATTTTTATTCAAGAAAAATTAAACATAGAAACTGTATTTCATAGTATTCCGCAATATAGTCGTGGCGCAGCATCACAAAGTGTGACTGTAAAACCGACTGGTTGTGGGTTCGATCCCCACTCGAGGAGATGAAATATGTACTTAAAATTTATATTTCCATTTCTTCGCTCTTTTGTCGAGGCAAAGCGCGGCGTTGAGCTCTGCCACTCAACACGCAATGCCTCCAGAATTCGGCAGAAAGTGGTGAACGGAGTGTCTTAACACTAGGTTCCCTCTGCCTACCCTGCTATGTGCGGGATACACTGTGAAGCTGATTCATTTTATTTTTTTTTAACAAATTAAGCTGAAACACAAACAGTATAAACATTTGTCGATCGATTACAGCCTAAAGTTTAAGATTATCCAAAACGAATGAACGAATTTAATACATGTTAAAATCATGTTAAACCAAACAGGTTCTATAAAAAAATATTTGTAAAAACAAAACCCCCGACTGCATCAAACTAAAAAGAATATAAACAAGCCCATTAGGTTTAACAGTCGAAAATATATATCGATGGAAAGAAAGCGCATATTATTATTTTTTTAATAATTTGTAATCCGCCATTTTGTGGCGTCGTTGCGGCCATTACATGTAATTTCATTGTCATCAGAAATGAAGTCGTAATACAAAATTTAGATATTTGCTAAATATTTTAAAATTGTAGTGAGAATTTCTCAGCTTTCTAAATTATTTTCTACCTACACTTGATTTGAAATATAGAATTTAAAAAAAATACTCAACCGAATATATTTTTAGAGAAACTAATGAGGTGACACCTGTTCGTACTAAACGAACATCTTCATAAATTCATCATCAATAAAACACGTATATAAAAATTTTGTATATATCAGATATTCTTTAAAGCGTTCATGTTGCTCTATATTAGACATCAATAAAAAGGAATATTTTTACTCTTTTGTAACGTGGGCAGGCAAGCATCATTCCATTTTCAATTTTTAGCTCCCAGAGTAAGTGATAATAAATTAGAGGAAATGAAGTATTTATTTCAATTTATATTTTTATTTCTTCGCTCTGGTGTCGAGGCAAAAGCGCGGCGTTGAGCTCTAATAAAAATAGAAAACCTAGTGTCCCGACACTCCATTCTCTGAGACATTGCGAGTTGTCAATTATATTATCATTAATAAATAACTTTTTTATTAAGTAACTTGGATTTATACATAAACGATTATTATTTCGTATATTTTCTAATTCGCTTAAAAAATACGTCACAATTAAATAACCATAAAATCTTTAAAAGTTTCATTCGGAATCTCTGTTAAATTGGCGACGACTTCGGAAAGGCGTGTCCAGATCATGTCTAACTGAAACTAATGATTGTACAAATAAGATGAATTGCTGTGTGTGGAAGTGTAACAAAAAGTGTACGGACCTTTTGCTGAAATAAATATATTGAAATATTTTATATATTATTTATAAATAGACTGTCGTGGCGCAGGGGTACAAAATGGTAATGAATACAGGTCATAGGTTCAATTCTCACTCGAAGAAAATAAATATATTTTCTTGAGATGCTAAAGGGCGACATTGAGTACCGCCACTTAACACTTGCGTGTTGTGCCTCCAGAAGTCGGTGGAGCGTAGGGCACGAAATGTCTTAGCACTATGTTCTATATTACGATATGTGCGGAATACAGCGTAAATCTAAAAAAAATATACACAGGCGCGTGCGTAGGCTATTTCTTTTGATGGTTGCGCCTCAATATAAAATCATTTTAAGCGTGGTCGAATCGAAGCCGCGCACCTTATCCAAGGTTAACTTACCTATCACTAACAAACAACATAATACATTTAAAATTACTATATGTACCTATATATTTATTTAGTTATGTGTGTACTAACAATTATTTTCAAAGTATGTATAATTTCTACAAGCACAAAAATAAGTGAAAATGTTAAAAAAGTAGTTTAATACTTTTATATGGAGATGGACATTACTGTAATAATAGCTTTTAAGCACCGAGGCAAATCAATTTGTTCAATATTTTTTTCTAAATTTCACGCAAAAATCTTAAAAAATCTTAATTCCCATAATTTTTGGGTATGGATCTAGAAATTGTAGTGATCACTCAAAATTTTTATACTACAATCATATTTTTTTTTTTGGTTTTCTTTGGCCGTATGTTCTGGATAATTTTGTCTTGCTGAAAAATTAAATTGTCTTTTAAAATACGAGTATATTAATAAGAGTTTATCTATTTTTGTTCTCTTAGACAATTTGTTTACTTTCCAATTAATTCTTAAAGTTTGAGAAATTTACGTACTTTTTTTCATTAATTTTAAGAACAAATTACCTAATAACTTAAACAGAGTGAATTTAAAATAATTATGTAATATATAAAATAATATTATTTTTTTCTATAATATCTACTTATTCTTGTCATAAACTGTACGTATGTACGCATCCACAATTTCAACATTTAAACAGAATCTTTTAAAAATTCCGTGCAAGCAATTTATAACGCTAACCGGCCTACATTACCTGTTTAGTAAACAAAGTTGGTAGCATCAAGGTTTCGATTACGGCAATAGTATCCTTTCCTTTTATAATTAGAACTATCCGTCAGTCTTCTAATTTAGAATTATTTATAAGTGAAACAATAATAAAGGTTATAAAAAATAGTCTATACTTTTGTTATCAACGTAGTTTTTTTTCGAAATCAAAAGACATAAATATATCAATTTCCATGTCAAATTGTTTATAACTTATTATATAGGTCGGTAAGGCCTACTTACTAGCTGTGCCCATAACTTTGTTGAACATTTGAAAAACTGTATTTTTTCAAAATGTAACATCAAAAAATATTATTTTAAATTTATGATATTGTCTATTTTAAGAACTCGTGTGTCAAAAAGCAGGAAAAAAGGGAAGAAGGAGCGTTAAGTTCACTTTCACTTCTTGGCAAGTCCAACAAGGGGATAATTTATTAAAATAGGCAATAACCAATTTATAAAGTATTTTTTATTATTTGATTCAAGGTTGTATTACGTAGCTATAAAAATTCTAGCAAAAGGTCTCTAAGAATTAAATCATCAATTACATTTTAGGAAACTTGTTTTTTTTAGTTTCCCGCAAATAGCAGGATAGGCAGAGGGAATCTGGGCACCAAGCATTAAGACACTGCGGTCCCTAAAACACTCTGTACTAAAACACTCTTTTCCCCACTTTCCGCCCAATTCTATAGGCATTGCGTGTTGAGTTGCGGAATTCAACGCCGTTCTTCTTTGCGTCGCTACCAGCGCGAGGAAATAAAAATATACTTAATTTTATCGAGTGGAAATCGAAACCACAACCTGCCGTGTTTACGTTTAGTCACACGCTTGTGCCCTTGCGCCACGGCTGGCCTCTTCTAAAACATGATAATTGCATATAAATGAGGTTGTTCATGTATTTTAAGATCATTAATAAAACATAAGCTGGACCACTTAAAACTAATTTAATAACATAAATTATATCACATTTTTACTGTGGTAGAGGAACATTTATAAGTTCTTCATAAGGAACTACGACGAAGAACTTCTCCACCGTCCTAAGTGCTAATTCTACTGCATAATCCACAATTGGTTTACCAAATTCTTCTGCCACCGTTTTCCAATTTTCATTAAGGAATTTTAACACGGTTTCACCTGAAAATATTAAACAAAATTAAAATTTAATAAAGTAATTTCGAAATAAATCTTGTTATGGCGCAGGTGGGATTGGGGTGTATTTGAGTAAGCGCTATCATATTGGATTTGAAATCCACTCAGGGGCAGGTCTTTCTTTATAAAATATTTTCATTTTCTCTGTACGCAATAGAAAACGTCACAATTTTATTTTATTACTACGGATACGTGTTCCATACTTTTTGTTAACTTGTTCTGACTTATTCTAATTAAATAATGTTATTTCCATAGCAACGAATATTATTTTTAAAAGATTGTTCCTTATTTATTATAAATTTAAATTGAAAGATGATCGAAACTTCGAGAGTGATCTTGATTTTTTTATATATGCAAGGTGAAAAACTAAGATAAAAAAAAAATACATATTAATAGTTCACGTTAACATTATAATTAAGAGGTCACAGTACTGTCAATGTCTCGTTGACTATTTCATCACATATAATAAAAATCTTGCGTAATCATCTAGAAGTTCGTCGTTACATTTTGGTACTCAATAAAATACTGTTATATATAAATTTAAATATATATTAATTTTAAAATTCAATGTATGTTATTTATATATATAAATTCTTATTAGAAACGTAGAAACTTGATTTTATGTCAGATTCGACATTTTCGTCCTGAGACCTACAGTACAAAGGATACATGTATAGTCTCTCCGCCGTCCTTCTCCTTTTACGTGCATTTATTGTTATTTATGATGGATAAATTTGTAAATTTGGTGTACGGAAACCAGAAGATCAATCATGTAAGTCTTTTGTATGTGATGTTTACTGTGTGCGTGGTGCGTCTGATGTGGGTTGTGGTGTGATGGGGGTATTGTTAACAAACAGCACCTACCAATATAAGGTATTGGAAGACAGACAGACAGAATGGTACTTATATGAAAGGCTGCTTGATTTTGGAGGACTGTTATATCTATTACATATTATTTCCATATTTATTTTATTAATTATAATTAATTTATCATTAGGGCCCTATCATTCCCTTCTACCAAATTCTTGAGGCATTGTGTGCTAAGTGGCAGAACTCAACGTCGCGCATTGTCTTGTGAGAGGAAATGAAAATATTCATTATTTTGTTTGACGTTTTACTTTTTCATTTAGCCGTATTCTGCAGTGCTGGGTAGGTAGAGAGAAGCTAGTGTTAGAATAAGACACGCCATTTTTTACTTTCCGCTCAATTTGCGTGATAATTGG
This sequence comes from Heliconius erato x Heliconius himera, assembly GCA_013421005.1. Lineage (NCBI taxonomy): Eukaryota > Metazoa > Arthropoda > Insecta > Lepidoptera > Nymphalidae > Heliconius > Heliconius erato x Heliconius himera. Next base: position 56,343 of record JAATLQ010014703.1, on the reverse strand, counting down.
CGGAACCTAACATCGCGTTTTGTCTTGTTACCAGCATAATAAAATTAAAGTATTTAGTCCCTTAGTAGGAATCAAGCCCACAACCAACACAATATATAACGTAGTAGGTAGTTACAAATTCGTTCTTATAAAATTAATAAAAAAAACTTACATGACGGAAGTATTTTGAATCAATTATTTTTTTACCCAATTGTAAATTAAAAAAAGGTCTTTTTTATAACCTGTTGTGCACGTTTACACTAAAAAAAAATGTAAATAATTATAAGGCTTCGTATAAGGCTGTTTACTTACTTAATTCTTTGCTCTCTTTAAAAAGATTTTGAAGGTCAAATGAGACGCGGTCGCCGTAGTCGAAAGAGTATTTATAGTTCTTGATTCCGAAGTGGTTGACACCCTTGTCGTCTTTCGTATATTTCGTGTTGATGTCAAGTTTCATTCTGAGGTTGGCTAGATTAGAAATGAAAATCTTAAATTATAAACAACAAACATAAATTAAAAATTGAGGCGACGCATGTCCTATATTAAAATGATAATGTATTTTTTTTTGAATAAGTAGACATATCCAAGAAGAAGCATCGATCATTCCTTAATTCACTTACATTCAGATTTTTTTTATATATATTAATAATATAAGCAAATATTAATGATTTTTAATTTTTTTTAATTTTTTTTTCTACCCTGTTTCCAGAAGTAATTTCCAGAAAAATTATGACCACAAAACATACCACTATTAATAAGACCTTTTGAGCTCTCACTGGTTTAAATATTTGACTTGAATTTCATAACATCAAAAACTAGCAATAAATTTCATACCGAGTGTTCTTGAATCCCAGCAAATTAATTAAAACTGAACTCTTAGTAAAAATATTCCACCTGCTTCAATCCTGTATAAATTTGTTATTTGGTTTTATATATCTGAATAGTGATCCCCTCCGGTTTCGTCCGCTTAGACTACATTTATAAAAAATGTATGTGCATGTATTGTACGTATACAATTTTCTACTAAATCACAGTAAAATCTGTACTTAAGATCCGGTCAGTAGTTTGAAATATCGGTATGATGCGACTTCGTTTTAAAGTATATGCTATGTAAATTATGAACATACATACAAACCCACACAAACGCATATAGTTACGGCCCACTTACTATTTATATTGTTTGTTAGTTAATTTTTTATCAGTTATAGTTATGTATACAAGCTTTTTATTACATTATTATTTAATAAATAATAAATTAAGATTAAGTGTATCAAATGGAGAAGCGAGTCGTTCCCAACACCTCGCTCCAAACAGCAGTCTCTCAACAGTCGCTGAGGCTTTCCAGTAAGTAATCAAAGATACTTCATTACTGACTCGAAAGCCTCAGCGACTCAACTTGTAAAAAAATATGTGAATAAAGCTGTTTTTTATGTTTTTTTAATGAATATTCCTTACTTAATTTGACTTTTGCATCTCCTTCACCGTTGATCGGGAACAGTAGAATTTTTCCAATTGCATCGTATTGGCCTCGGATGGTTAAATTACAGTGAAACTCGAGGACAAAATGTCTTTTTTCCAATTCCGATCTAAAACAGATAAATATAAAAGATTTTTCTATTTTACTTGTTGCTGATAAATATAATTAAAGAATACTTATTTTACTATATATTTTTTGTTCCATCACAAACATTGTTTAACAAGTTCAAAGTCAATGAAATTAGGTCAGTTCGTTAAGGTTTACGAAATTAATTTGAATAGAGCTTCCGAAGGTGCTTATTATTCTGAAATGTAATGCAAAAAGATTTTTTTTTCCATACATTAAGCGCAAGAATCATTGCGAAGATTTGTTATCTATATTTTATAAATAAATTTTCAATCAGTTTCACGCTGTATCCCGTATTTAGCAGGGTAGGTAGAGGGAACCTAGTGTTAAAACACTCCGTTCTCCACTTTCCGCTGAATTTTTAGAGGCATTGCGTGTTGAGTGCCGGTTGATTCATCGCCGGGCTTTTGAATTGGTGCCAGAGCGAATAAATGAAAATAATAATAAATAATAATTCATTCCCCCGGGTGGAGATCGAACCCACGACCGTCGCATTACAGTCACACCCTTGTGCACCCATGCTGACTTTAGACTTTATCTAGTGCATTTGGTATAATTAGGTAAATGTACTATTTTATGTTATATCACTGTTTTTAACTTAATAGTTACAGGACGAACATTATCTTATTTCTGAACATGGCAGAGAGAAGTTAGTTTCACGGCGTTCCATTCCTCGTGAACGCGTAATCATAGATTTCGAGATTTATTTGTCAAGCGGCGTAACTTAACGCTGCCATTTGTCTTATAGAGCGGGGTAAATGAAATGTATTAATATCAACGCGTTTGCAATTATACAAATATGGCGAAAAGTATCCACGATATGAATATTTTTTTTATTTAAGTTAATAAATTTATAGCATCAAAATTGTTTCGGATCTTTTTTTGGCAACTAAAGAATAATAATATAATTCAACCTTATTAATACTAAAAAAAATCAATTATTGTAATATAAACCATAAATGAACCAAAAATGTATTGATTATATTTTATTATATAACATTTACTTGAATAAAAAAATATAGGCATGTTTAAATAAAATTTGGGAGTCACATAGATTTTTATCTTAAAGGTTACTCTAGATGGCTGACATTAATTAAAATAACCTACCATGTGTTCAAAGGGATCATTTATCTATGTAACAGTCACGTGGTTTGAACAGTCACATCTTTGAGAGAACTCAGTAATTAAATGTGGAAACAAAATTTCTGACAAATTTATTTAGAATAAGAATAGATCTATAGGAATAGATCTACTTATAAATATGTCATTTTAAGTACCATAAAATATGATTACTTTTTAATAATACGAAAAGTTCAAATTTGTTCATATTAAGGTATTGTATAGAGTAGCTTTGCTCTTTAGTAATCTGGCATTAGAATGTATTAACCAAAATTTGGTTACTTGCTGAAGTAGTTTAAATAAGACTTGATTGACTTGAATATTGATTGACGACTGGCACTTATATGTACCAAAAATTCCAAACAAGTTTCCATAACGAAAATTGTTGCCTTTCTTGTTTTTATTCAAATGTGAGAGAGAAATAAAGGATATTAGAAAAATATAGCAGTACAGTAATCACATTTTAGTTTTATAAAATCAAATCAGCTTCACACTGTATCCCGCACACAGCAGGGTAGGCAGAGGTAACCTAGTGTTAAGACACTCCGTTCCCCACTTTTTGCTGAATTCTGGAGGCATTGCGTGTTAAGTGGCAGAACTCAACGTCGCGCTTAACCTCGACACCAGAGCGAAGAAATGAAAATATAAATTTAAGTAAATATTTCATCTCCTCGAGTGGGGATTGAACCCACAACCAGTCGGTTTTACAGTCTGTCGGTCTTACAGTCAGGAATATGGACATTTTAGTTTTAGCATATTAAAATTTCGTATATCTATGTAATATTATTTTACATAATAAATAATTGTTGCACGCTAAAAAATGCGTGAAAGTAATCCATTTTGATGATTCAATAAAAGATAGCGTGTTATACAAATCGTTAGAGAATTTAAAGATTGAGGTCTTCAGTAAGAAGTCAATCTCATTACACTTAGCTATCTATTTAGGTCACTTCAGAATATACTTATGTACAGACAATCTTTGTAACTTTGACAGAATCAAGCGATATTTTACATTATATCTTAAAATTTAAAGCACATAGCAAGTCTGTTTTTGTTTTATTAGTGCTCTCATAATACTTATACATAAATCTTTTAAAATACATTAGTATAGAAGAAAAATATTATCTTCATCTATACTTGCGTTTCCATTCTGTTGAGGCTTAAGTTTCATTTCGCTTTAAAAAATAACATTTATTGATTAAAATAAACAAATTAAATAAAAAACAGTCAATACTATTGTATCATACGGAAAAATTATCGAAACTAGTTCGAGGTCTCACTGTTAATTCTACCCAAAGAGTCAAAGTTTTCCAGATTGATTGTACTTTGTACAATAAATCATTTTTATAATGGAAGTAGGCTAGAAAGATAAAAAATCATATTTTTAAGTAAACTATTACATCTTTATTACATCTTGATATAAATACAAGATGCCATCATGGCTCAGTGGTATAGCGTCTGACTGTAAACGTATTCATTATTAGTTCGATCAATAATCAGAATATTCAATTATCTTTATTTCTTCCCTCTGGTAAGACAAAAAGCGGCGTTGAGTTGCGCTACTTAACGCGTATTGTTATAAAATAAATCAACTTGGAATTAAATTCCTTCTGCCCCTACAATGCAGAATAAAGTGCGAAGTTGAAAAAAAATCCAAATAAAACAAATAAACTCACATAACGTTATCAACGATGCACTTCTTGAATCCCGTAACTTTTCCTTGGTAGAACGTGACTTTGAGGCCGTTAAGAGGTATCGACAACTTTTCGATAACAAAAGGATCTAAAGACGGCACGCCCAGGCTAGGTATGCCTTTCACAAACTCCGGTATAGCGTACTGTGTTGATTTCACTAGGCAATCTCTTGTAGTTGCATTGCAGGGGTGGATCCAGTCCGCTGAAAAAGTAGTTATATTATTATTAATATTTATATTATTATTAATATTTAATTATGAGGCCAGTTGTGGCGCAGCGTCACGAGGTGTGACTGTAAAACCGACTGGTTGTGGGTTCGATCCCCACTCGAGCAGATGAAATATTTACTTAAATTTATATTTCCATTTCTTCGCTCTGGTGTCGAGGTTAAGCGCGGCGTTGAATTCTGTCACTCAACATGCAATGCCTCCAGAATTCGGCAGAAAGCGGGGAACGGAGTGTCTTAACACTAGGTTCCCTCTGCCAACCTGCTGTGTGCGGGATACAGCGTGAAGCTGATTTATTAATATTTATTACCATTTTTTTAGAACGTTCGCATAATTAAGTGAAACTATTCCAAAATACTTTAGTCATCGTAAATTTAAAAAGAATATTTTCGTTCTTACTCTGAACTATATTACGATGCATCTGTCACACATGTATCCGTAATGAGGTCATACAATCAGTAAAAATAACGATGGGTCGATGTCATGTAATTAAGGGAACTCGAAATTGCGTGGTAATTGAAAGATGTTTTTTTTTGTTTTCCATCTAGTAATAGATGGAACACATGAAAATGGATAAATACTCAAAATCATATTTTATATCTACTAAATTAAAGAAGCTTCGCGACATAAAATTAGATCGTTCCTATAAAATAAAAAATAAATAAAATTACATTCATTTAATCGATGTCATCATCTCGTGATCATTGACATATATCGAGGACAAGCAAGTAACATTTATATATTGACATAAAATTATAATTGTTTTCATATTAAACTATCATTAATATTTAGTGAGTATTGTGACCTTTTTCAAGATTACTTAAAAATATAAGTCAAGTGCGATTTGGATTACCCCACCGAAGGTTCCGTATCAATTTCAGGATTGTAGGTAGACGGGAAGTACTGCTTATAAAAAATTATAAACCGAAGTTTGAGAAATGAGTACATACGTCCGTATGTAATATAAATTCTAATATATTTTTTTGTTTTATTTGTACTGTATGTTCTCACTTCCTTCCAGATTTCATAATTATAGGTCAACAGGATATATCCTATTTCATATGTAGGATATATAAGTTTTACGCGGCGGATAAAATTTATAAATTTAAGTTATCAATTAAGAGCATACGCCTGTATGCTCTCAATTGATATTAAAAATGATATACAAATAAAAGTTTATATTTTTTTTTTATTAAATATATTTTTTAATATATTCCATGTTCATTTTTTGAGTTTTCCGTGTTTTTGTAACTTTTTAATTCGCGCCAAACTTCATAACAGTAGGACCACGGTAGGTATTTTTCTTTCCTAATTCTGGAATAACACTTCAAAATAAATTAAAAATTAAAAAGACTGTTTTGACATGACATTCTATTAGAAATATGTTTTCAAAAAAATTAATAAAGAAATCAATTTTTTTTATTAACGCATAAAATCGAAGTCGAATCTAATCGAAATCTTGATTTCTCTAAATAAATATTTTTATTTTATCTAACATATAAAAAAATATTATACACTTAAGTATCCATGGATTTTATGATATTTTTTATTTCATTTCACTTTTTAGCGACAAATTAAAGTCATTAACACGTTCCATCTAGTTGAGGACAGTCGTGGCACATTGCCCATGTGCCACGCACTCAAGGATGCGACTGTAAATGCAACAGGTTGTGGGTTCGATTCTCACTCGAGGAAATAAAATATTTCATATTTAACATTTCCTCGCTCTGGTAACGTGGCAGAGCGCGTCGTTGAGATCCGCCACTTAACACGCAATGTCTTCAAAATTTAACGGAAAGTGAAGAACGGAATTATCCAGGTTCCTTCTGCCTATGTTGTTATGTGTAATATATAGCTTGAAGTAAAAAATTAACAAGTTCAAATAAAAACAACCATTTAAATGTTGTGAATTGTAATTTGAATTGAGTAAAAAATGTAGCCAAGATACAAAAATAAAAACGTGACTTGTATGTCGTAGTTACATACACATAGAATCAAACCTGTTTTTGTATATTTTTACTAAGTTAGTCTCAAAACTTCAACATTCATTTTAAGTATTATTTAATATTATAATTTATTTATTATATTATAGTTTAAACAAAAATATATATAAAATGTTTTCTTTTGCATTTCGTTTGTAGTTTATTTTATACTCATGTAGAATGTTTACTCATTCTAAATACTTATCTATATTAAATAAATAAATAAATAAATCACGTCGTGTCCCGCACACAGCATATTAGACAGAGGAAACCTAGTGTTAAAACACTCCGTTCCCCACTTTCCACGGAATTTATCGTGGTATTGCGTGTTGAACTCAACGCAGGGCTTTTTGACTTAGTGCTTTATTAATAAACAATAATTAATTCCCTCGATTAGGGATCGAAACCACAACCGTGGCGTTACAGTCACTCTTGTGCCCCTGGGCTACGACGGCCGTCGTATTATCTGTGTTAAAATTGTATTAAAGCAAAAAAAAAGCCAATATTTTGAAACGTTTTTTAAATATTGTACATATTATTAAAACGTAAAAAAATGTAAATATAAGATATAAACGACCAAGTATAGTCATATATAGTATAGGTAGTATACTATTATTTAGCACTTATGTGCTAAAACAATAAATAAGTTGACTCGCTTATTTACGACTCGATTTATTCATACCTATAACATAGTATGATCTAATGTAACATACAAGTACATAATACATTTACTACTTTAGCTTTGTCTCACTTATGTTGCCTTGAATATCTAGAGGATTTACTGAAACAAGCTAAAACACAAAAAATGTGAACACAGTATAACACAGAAACGTAAGGAATAAATTCAATCATAGGAAAATTAAACTCAAGTGAATTTTCTAAAAAGAACTCAATTATGTTTAATTTCCCATATTAATTTCTACGATTATTAAATTTCTATATATTTAAATAAACATATGTATGTTTGTTGATTCAAAATAGCAATTAACATTGGAAAATCGACCTGACTGTATTCATCAATTTTAAGAGAAAATTTTGAGCAAAAATTTAGTTTTCTTATATAATATGTATTTTTGTTAACTAAAAACATAATTTTATATAATTTTAATCAATATTTTAATTATAATATAGGTGCTTGTAAGCCAGACCGTATACGTTCATCGTGTATGAAAGTCTTACGAGAGCTTTCCACAACTGAAATACCCTATAATTGCATTTTGAATCCGTGTACCTCTAGCGCCGTGCATTGCTTAAGAAAATGGTAATAGTTTGAAAGAATAATAACTCTTATACAGCATACTTTTAAAAAATATTTTTGCTTGTACATTTTTTATTATACTGTGAAACATACTCACTGGATACTAGTACTGCATCTATAAAATTTATTGGCGCAATATTGTAGCTATAATATTGTATGTCAAAGGTGTGTTCTTCATTATCCATCATTATTAACAAATAATTGCTGAGTTAATTAAATTAATTATCTAAGCAATTGAGGCCGTCGTGGGGTGACGTGACACCTGGGAATCTAGTGTTAAGACACTCCATTTCCCATTAAGACACTTCCGTTTCTCAACTTCCGCCGAATTGTTGAGGTATTGGGTGTTGATTGGCGGAACTCAACACTACGCTTTGTCTCGTTACTAGAGTGAGGAAATGAAAATAATAAATATTCCATTCCCTCGAGTGGGAATCAAACGAACCGCCATCGCGTCTACACTTGCACACTTGCACACTTGCACTCCTGCGCCACAACGGCCTCATTTGTAACCATAATATTAGAATTAATTATTAGAAATTACTAAGGCGTGGTTTTGAGTTCCGTTGTCTTAATTTTTATTCCGTTCCTTAATCCAAGAAAAACTCTTTAAAAAAATCTGAAAAAATGAAACCTTCTTCCAAAAGAGCCGTCGTGGTGCATCGGCACAGTGTTTAACTAACTACAATTTTATATTAGTGTCCTAGTGGATACATTCCCATTCGAAGAAATAACTCATTATCATCTAAAAAAGCGCGGCGTTGATTTCCGCTACTTAACCCGTAACGACGAATGTTTCGAATATTGAACGGGAAATGAGAAATGCAGTGTCTTAATACTCTGCCTGCCATACTATATGTCGGAGACAGCATATTAGCAGAATTTATAAATTCCTAACTAGTTTTCAAAGAATGTAACCTCCTATTGTTCTTATATATACAATTATTTTTAATTGGAAATATTAACAAAAAGCCGAAGAATTACATAATAACGTAATGGTCTGGTGCTAGATAATAACACAGATTTTAGATTTCATGTTAAATTATTCTTTTTAGGGTTCCGTACCTCAAACTGAAAAAAGGAACCTCTATAGAGTCATTTCGTTTTCTGTCTGTATGTGTATAAAGACCATTTATCTTGAGATCGTTTGGAACTTACAATAGATAAAAGATAAAAATTAAAACGTGAAAATAATTATTTCTTAAAAAAATATTACTAACTTATATTTGTTGTTTATTTCTTGCAATGACTGCATGAACTCACAAAATTAAGTTTGTCAACTTTTGTAGGTTGTACTTCCTATTTACCTACAATCTTAAAATTGGTACAGAACCCTCGGTGAGCGAGTCCGACTCGCACTCGACCATTTTGTAATTGTTATGTGATATTCACACTCACATAACTGATTAAAAAAAACAATTTACTGTTAGCCGTAAACGTGGACAGAAAATAGTGTGAGTCTTTAAAGAACAAACACAATCAAATCAACTTCACGTTGTATCCATCACACAGCAGGTTAAGCAGAGGGAACCTAGTATTAAGACACTCGGTTCCCCACTTTCCGCTGAATTTTGGAGGTATTGCGAGTTAAGTGGCGGAACTCAATGCCGCGCTGTGCCTCGACTCCAGATCGGAGAAATGAAAATATAAATTTAAATAAATACTTCATTTTCTCGATTCAGGATCGAACCCAAAACCAGTCGATTTTACAGTCACACCTTGTGCCTATGCGCACGACTGGTCTCAACATGGAGTATTTATAAAAAAAAACTTTACAAATCATAATAATAATCAATATGCAATTAGAGGTTTTGATTATTAGACAAGTCGTGACGACCCCTCGTCCCCCTCAAGCGTGTGACTGCAAAACGCGACAGGTTGTGATTTCGATTCCCATTCTAGGAAATGAAGTATTTAATATTTTAATTTTTTCACTTTAGTGTCGAGTAAAAGTGCGGCGTTGAATTCCACCACTCAATACGTAATGCCTCCAGAATCCAATTTAAAGTGGAGACCGGACTGTGGGCTCTCTCTGCCATAGAGATGAGTATACAGGATGTTAAGAAAACCAATTACTGGATGTAGTGAAAAAGTTTTCGTTTTTAGTATCAATGAATATTTAAAAAGTAATTTATATTTCATAAAGAATGACGTAATTCAAACTAAAAATAAGCAACAATTCGATACGGAATTAACATATCGTGGAATCGTGCTAAAACATTCCATTACACAGTTGTAAACTTTGGCATTTTAAGTATTTATACGGATATTAGCATTTGTTGAAAATATTTTGTTATATTTTATAAGAACAAAAGATGTTATAATGCTAATTGTGACATTTAATTTGTTAAATTATTTTGTTGCTTTTATTTGAGTGCAAGATATATGCTTTATAAATAATCAAAGCTGACCTTCACTGGTGACTTTGTAGTCACAAGGACAAAAAACAAGGATAAGTAATTAAAAATATTATATTACGATTAAAAATAAATATAAAAATATTGTATAAATAGCAGCTTAAGTTTAAAGAATTAGTAATTTATTTCTTACCTAATTTAGCAATTTTTTTACAATAACTAATATTAAATTATAACATGTTGACTTCCAATTTATAATTTATACGTTTTGGATCAAAATTAATATTTTATATAATTTTTTTTTCACACACAGCTTTGGAAGGGGGAAAACTTAGTATTAAAATACGCCGTTCCTTTTCCCGTTAAATTCTAAAGGCATAGCGTGTACCTATCAAACATATAATATAATATTTAGTAAATATATATATGGTGCCGTATACAAATAAATGCACCCGCGAATAGTTCTCTAGGCTTCGTTTTATTTCAGTGCCTCTCACATCTTGTTGACCTCTCACAGTTATCTTCACGTTGATAAAGCACAAACTACTAGCTAAGATGAAATCTTCAACATATAGTCTAGCAGCTATAAATTAGTTTTCGCCTTGAACTTTATATTCTTATCGTATTAAATTCGTTAGATATAATGAATCATTAAAACATGATTTCATTGACAGAAGGGCAATGAGATAAAGAAGTTGCCAAGGGTCAAAAGTAGACATAGTAAAAATATATATAATTAGTTCTGAAAAAAAAACACGCTTTTCTACAAAAAGTGTTATACATATATATATATATATATATATATATATATATATATATATATATATATATATATATATATATATGTATACGTATAACTACTAAGTTTCATGAGGATATAATTATTGTAAATGGTTCAAATTCTAATTTTTTTATATTATACAGCCAATAATAGCGTGTTAATATTAGCTGAATGTCAGTTTTCTATACTTCATATTAGGGTAGGTAGAATCAAGTGTTAGGACACTCCGTTCTCCACTTTACCTTTTTCTTTTTTCTCCACTTTTCTACACAATTTCCGAGACGTTGCGTATTGAGTGGACGAACTCAACGGGGGGCTTTGTCTAGTTACCAAAACGAAGAAGTGATAATATTAAACACTTCTGTTCTTTCACAGGCACACGTCTGTGCCACTGCGCTACGTCAATAATTCGAAGGTATAAATAAAGTTCTTTTATCTTTTAGGTTGCCTGAAAGAGATCACATTTCACATTTTTTTGTATGAATTTAATTATGTAATTTTCTAGTGTAAAATAAAGAGTTATTATGTTATGTTATGTAAAGTGTACCTCTAGTGTGACCCTGGGCCTATAAAAAGTATTTGAAATGTCTTATTTTATTTATTTATTAATTATTGAAGGCTATTATATTGTAAGCTAAATCTACATGCGTTTACTGTGTTCGGTTTTACCACAATTAAATAATTAAACAATCATTTTAAATTACTTAATACAAAGAATATAGAAATTGAACATTTAAATTAAAAAAAATACAATAAAACAAAACTATTCAAAAAGTAAATAACGAAACAGATAATATACAATATAAAAACTAGGATTTGGTAAAATTATTATCGACCGATTAGATGGCTAAGAACTGAAGACTTAAAAGTAGTATCTGAATCTATATTAGATAATGTCTATCGATTCACAAATTTTGTTATATAATTTACATATTCGGGGGTCACTGTATTTGCACCAAAAACAGTATTTTTATTTGGTGGTACTAATATAAATTAATGCTTTCTTGGATATCTACATGGTATCCTAAAATTAATTTTTGCTAACAAATTTGGACAGTCAATTTTGAATCAGTGATATGTCCTTAAGTATTTATTAGAATGATGTATAGTAAAATATAATTTTAATCTATTTGAAATGCTAAAGGTGATTATTATATTTATTTTGATAATGGTGAATACCAAATTATAGAAAACACATTAACAATAATCCGATAAATTTAAATTAAATATATTAAAATGGTTCCTGTAGCTCAACCTTCAGGGATAAACAAATACTATCGCAGACTTTTTCAATAGATTTTTTAAAGGAAAATATTTTTATAAAACTTTATTTTTATATTATGTCTCTTAAGGTTGAGTCAGCGCACGTTCACGCACAACAGGAGTTCAGAAAACCTGTTTTGGGCAACTTTTTGTTAAAACAACAAAGTTCTTTGTCGCTTAGCAACGGTTGCTTAGCGACGGTTGTTATTAATATGGCAGAATAAATTGCTTGTCAAATTGAAATATAATTTAATATATTAGTATATATCGAGAATTTTCTCGATATATACTAATAATCATGAGAAAAATAAAGTAACCTATGTTCATCCCAAGACCCTCAAGTATCTCTTTCTGAGTATTTTATCACAATTGAATTAGCGGTTTGGCCCTGATTGCGTAAAAGACAGGCAGACAGACAGGCAGACAGATTAAACGTCAATTCATATTATCTAAAGTTTTAGTTTTTTTTATGTGAGCTTATAGAAGGATGTAATTACAATAATGGATATTGTATATTGATTGACAATGATAATACTCTTATTGAAAATAAACTTAAACAAAAAATATTATTTCTTAATAGACAACAATTAAACTAAAACTAACTTATAATTTGCTATAATCGTATTAAATCATTTTATATTATATATAATTTTTTGTTTGGTTACTTTGATCTAGATTTCTTAATAATTAATCTTTATCCTGTTTTTATGTCGATTAAGTGTAATAACTATAAAGTAGTAATTTAGGGTCGTCGTTAGTGGTTAGTCATTATTATCAGAGTTATTCAATAAAATCTTTAATTAACAACTTAATATTACAGGAAACAACTAGAGACCTCTAACCTAACCTAGAGGTATAATAATATTATTATTATTACATATTTTTTATCGATAGCTGATGTTTGTAGCTGTTTATCATAAGCATTTCAGTTAAGTTCATTAGAATGTTATATTTTTGGGTAATTTTGACAAAATTACAAAATTCTTGTCTTTTGCGCTTTAAAAATTATATAGAGAGAGACATATAGCGGCTACCAATATTTCATTGCAATCTACATTACTGTAACTAGAAGTTTCATTTATTACTTTGGAATAATATCTATGTGTAAATTTAAAAAAAAACTCACCTATACAATATTTCTAAAATAATTTCCTACTGTGTCCAAATCTCTAAATTAAATTACTTCTATATCAATAAACAAACGAAATAATGTAACAAAGCTTTGCAACGTTTTTGTCGTTTAGAAATAGTCCTGGCGCAGGGCAGCACATGGTATGACTGTAACATCGATTGGTTGTGGGTTCGATCACCACTCGAGGAAATGAAATATTTATTTAAATTTATATCTTCATTTCTTCGCTCTGGTGTCGAGGCAAAGCGCGGCGTCGAGTACCGCCACTCAACACGCAGTGCCTCCAGAACTCGGCTGAAAGTGGGGAACGGAGTGTCTTAACACTAACTTCCCTCTGCCTACTCTGCTGTATGCGGGATACACCGCGAAGCTGATTTACTATTTAATTTTTTAATGAAAAAAAAACTCAATTTGGATTAAAAAGAAAGTAATCCTCTAACATTTTTCCACCAATGAATGAATTTGGCGAATTTTACGTGAACTTGTTCGAGTTTGCGCTCCAAAATGATTTAATGATAACTTTATTGATATTACATTTTTGATCGTCATCCTATCACAGACTGGTAAAACAAAAGGTAAAACTTTTGACACTTATTAATTACAAAGTGAAGAAGCCTTTGGGAGTATTATACGAATGGGTTAGCTTGCTTAATTGATTGTTCGCTTTAGCTAACTATTAAATTTACCGTTGCCATCTCCTTGTACGTCCAAATAATGCCACGAAAAAAGAAAATGAGCGATGAAGAAGCTAAATTGAAAAAGAACGAATATGATAGGAAGCGCAGGGGGAAATTGAAATCCATTGCTGTAAGTTTTGGATTACTTCGCAAAAAGAAAGATTCAAATACATGAAAAAAAAATTCTGTCTACTCTGCAACATGCAGCATACAGAGTGAAGCTGAAAATAACCTTAATAAATTTATAAGCAAGATATGTTGGGTGTTCGTTCAGGAACCTTGCCATTAAAAATAAATTACGTTTAACCATGCTGTCAAAAGTCATTACCTTGAAGAATACGCTATATAACAATTATTCAATTATATTTTTTGTATTAGTTAAAACCATGAACGTACAAAGGGCAGAAAATAATAATATTTTAAAACTGCTAATTATTTATAAAAAAAAATTAAATCAGCTTCACTCAGGGCTTCACAGGGAACCTAGTGTTAAGACACTCCGTTCCCCACTTTCTGCCGAATTCTGGAGGCATTGCGCGTTGAATGGCAGAACTCAATCGTTTTTGCTGATTTTCCATCTATCTATACAAGCGTGTGAATGTCGTGTTTGGCATAGCTTGTGGCAGCTTGCGAGAGCTTGTCGCCGATCCGGACCTTTTGAACACAGATCAAAGAGAGTTTACAGCAAGCGCTTTCGATATGTTCACACGTTGGCGCGTATTCGGTCTCTTTTAAGAGTTCGTGCTGAACGAATGTGTTTTGTTGCGCTATATTATAATAATTATAAAGCAAATAAATAATAGAAAGTTCCACCACCTACAGGATACACAAACAAACGTCTACACGGTAAATCTATATGGTAAATGAGCTAAAATATTTGATACAATTCTTTGTGTATTATTACTTTGTTAATTCAGAATAAATAAAGACCGAATTTTTAAGTTACAAAAAATATATATTTCAATATACATATTAAATTCATTTCATATATTTAATACAGTAATATTATAAACATTTTTAAAGTGTTACTCCACACTTAGGAAAGAAAAATATTTATTTAGAAAACGTATATAAAATTATAATAATTAGAACGTAGCGGGTTCGAGTCCCGCTTAAATTACTAACTTATATTTATAGTTCGTCTTATATAAAATTAATGCATACACCCGCAAACTTAAAATTGTCTACTTTTATAAGTCATGTTTCCGTTGACCTACAATGATGAAATTGGTACGGGACCCTCGCTACCTAGTTTTTTTCTTATCAGAGCGGCGAAGAAAAACTTTATTTAAATATACTCATAACTATCATCTTTTACAATAATAAAAAGCTGTCAAACATGTCATATGCTGTATTTGTATCTTTTATACTTTCTTGACGTCTTCACGTTCTATCAAGATTTAAAATTCATGATTAAACCAATTTACAATGGAAGAGATGTCGTATACATACTATATCTGAATATTTTCGCATTTTTAATTTTTGATAACAACAATCGAGCAGAAGGTCTCCGAAACATTAATTGGACCATCGCTCACGGACATTTACACCTTCACAGGATTTGAACGCACCCACCGTTGGCGTTAAAAGTTTTCAAAATATTAGATTTCATAATGGAACTAAACGCCATACTTTGTTATGTATCAGAGTGGGGAAAAGACAATAATAAATTTTCCCGAATGGGATTCGAACTCATAACCGGTGCACTTGTAGTACTGACTACTGTTCTGTTGAGCCACAACGTTATACCAACTGATAGTGTGAAATTATATAATTTATACTCATATTTACTTCGTAAATACATTTGCAAACAAACAAACATCCTCCATCGGTACAATAATATTGAATATTACGAAATATTAAAGGTCAAAGACATATTAATTATTACCTTCTTTAATGATTCACTAGTAACCGAAACGCGGCTCCGGCCGTTTAAACTTTTGTGATATTATAGACAAATTATACAAAACCTTTACATAAATTGTACCTATATTTTTGTAAAGGTTTATCTAAATATTTTATTAGTGATTTATACGTAAAATTGGTATTACCTATTGGTTTAAAGTATCATCAATTAATCATATCGGAAAGTGGAGAACGAAATATCTTGACACTAAGTTTTCTCTGCCTGCTTTAGCGGGATACAACGTTAAGCTGAACTATATATTGATATCAAACATATCCTAACGTTCTACTTATAATGTCAGCTGACAACATGACAGGTGTAGTTTATTGACGAATAAGATTAACTTTTTCTGTTTTGTATTTGTGGGATTCGAACTCGCACCCATAGCATATGAAAACAGTTATGATCAGAAAAATATACGTTGTATATACATTTTTCATAAATAAATGGAAAATAATATATTTAACAAGGCGATTATTAGTAATAACGCGCGAAGAACTTTGGTAAATATTTGATTTTTTTTTGTACTGCAGGTGTATATTCAAATGCTATAAATTAGTAGATACTAATTTGCTATATTTAGTTGTTGTTTGTTAAAATGTTATATTATGTAAAATTCGAGGTCAGTCGTGGCGCAGGAGTACAAGCGTGCGACTGTAAACGCGACACGTAGTGGGTTCGATTCCCCACTCGAGAAAATGAAATGTATAATATTTTCTCGCTTTGGTAACGAGGAAAAGCGCGGCGTTCATCGCCATTCAACACGCAAAGCCACCAGATAGTGGGAAACGGAAGTGTATCAATGCGAACGGAGTGTCTCAACTCTAGAATACCAGGTTTTACTGATTACATTGGTATGTACAGAGTACATCGTTAAGCTTAAAAAAATGTAATTGAAATCTTCTCTTTATTTTTTAGAAGGAGGAGGTTCTATATTCAACAACTATATTTTTTGAGTCCGTCTATTTTTCCGTTATTTGTAAAACTATTTTAAAATATATTTTTTATTTGAAAGAGCGGTTATAAAATCAGTTACTTTTGAAGTCGATACCAGCCAAGAAAAAATAACACATTAAGAGATAGCTATTAAATACACTGAACAAAAGCTAAATAAAAAATGCACTGATTCCAAAAGTAAGGGATTTCAAAAAGGAAATATTTATTATACAAGTATCAATAACTTAATTTATTTTCAATTTTATTTATTTTAATGTAATTAAAATATTATTTTGTACAGTTCAGTTTTTTAAGCAAGTTATTAAATTGAAGTCTATAATTTAGAAAAACACTGTATAGTGTATGTACAGTAATAATAATTCGTTTCCTTATTTTTATAAATAACAAACATTTAAACAAAAACAAATTAAAATAAATTAAATGTAAACCAAAACTACTTACGGGCTAATTTTGCGTATCCCACGCCGCAGAAACAGCTTACAACACAAAACGCGATACCAAAAACAACTCGCAAAATCATGATTTTAATATAGAAAGAAATATTTCGGTATATTTAAAATTAAATCGATTTTACAGTCGATTTACCTCCGCACCGGTCGCGGAGCAAATAACAGCTATATATCGTCTAACTGATAGATATTAAACCTTCAATTTGGCATTGTACCACACCGGTTGTACGTAGGACCTTAACTTAGCTTCTCGCGATACATTAATTTTCGCTGCTTAATAAGTAAACAGAAATGGAAACAAAAAATGCTTATATTTTTTGTGTACAGTACTCGGGTTATCGCCGGAAGTGTTATTATTATAGTAATAAATGTTTAAAATATTATTTTGTGTGAATTTAAAACAAAAGGAAATATGCCTGCAATTCGTTGTTAAATATATTTTAATATAAAAATAGTGTTTTTTTGCACGTTTGTATAATATATAAAGTTATATTCTAATTGTTTGATCACGATACAGGTTTGGGTCGGTTTCGGTAAAATTTTAAAATTATTTATTAATGTATTTGAGGCCAGTAATGGCGCAGCGGCACGAGGTGTGACAATAAAACCGACTGGTGGGTTCGATCCCCACTCGAGGAGATGAAATATTTACTTAAATAAATAATATAATTAAAAAATTACCTACAGAATTCCAGAAGAAGTGGGGAACGGAGTGTCTCAACACTAGGTTCCCTCTGCCTACCCTGATTTATTTATTTATTGCCTTTGCCCTTTTGTTTAATTGTCACTTATGATTTGGCTATTTTTTACCTCCAGGCACTAAACCAAATATCAACCTAGTAGTCCAGTACAAACTGGAAGTATACTAACTTGCAAATACACCTATATACGAAAAAAAACCGTAATTTAAAGCTTAAAATTTATCCCATGCGAACACAGCTCGGGACCCATATAGATCTCCCACTCTTTTGTCGATGAAGTCGACAACGACGTATTATTTAATATTTTACTTGGCTCTCAATTTGGACTCGTACTTAACCGATATTTTTAAGTTTAATGGCTTTAAAGACTTCTTCTAAATCTAACAAAGGCGATGATTTTTTTATAATTTTTCTAATTAGAGTAATTAGAATTTAGAGTACTATATATATACTCGCCTGCTAACAATACAATATATGATTTGTTTCAATTAAAAAGTTCTGTCATATTATTTGACTACAATGAAAATTACTTTAAAAATGTTCTAAATTCTTAGTACCCTTTTGCTAGTATAAAAAAATTACAAACAAGAAAAAAAATTGTAAATATTGAAAAGTGTCGAATAGGTACATAGTTACAAACCCTGAAAATGTTAACAAAACAATATATTTTTTTACAATTAAAACACAAAAGTAATTAATTTTTTATACTTAATGATTTTATCAGGAGATACTTATAATTATATTATTAAATATTTTTCCTTATTCATGTATACATGTAAAAAATATATCTTTATTTCTAACACATTTTGTAGAATAGACATAAAAAGTTTGTGGTAAATTAATTAAAGAAATACTAGAATTATAACGTTTAACTTCGATCCCCACTCAGGAGAATTAATTATTTACAGTTGCCTCGCATGGGCCAAAATGCTGCGTTGAGAATCGCCACACAACACACAGTATCTTCCAGCTAAAAATCGAGAACGGAGTGTTTTAACATTAGGTTCTACCTGTCTACCATTTGCAGGATAATGCGTGAAGCTAAAAAAATATATAATATTGTCTTTTGACAATTGGAACTAAAGCCCATGGGTATGATGTTCAATCTGGCTCATAGTAACTGCGTCATGATGTTGTAAGTTATATTCTTATTCTTAAGTACTCAGTAATATAGTTTTAAAGTACTTATGCCATGTAGGGAAATATTATGTACTATTATTGTTTATTTAAGATGTGTCATATATAGATTACAATATTGTGATATATAAATGACACATTAAATAAACAATAATAGATTTTTTATTATAATAATTATACATAATAGTTCCCTACACGTATCAGTTAATCCACAAAGAGTTCAGTTCAATTTTATTCTCATCAGTAGTTTGTTGTTCAAAGCCGGCCGGTCAACACTAAATGCCTCCAGAATTCGGCGGTAAGTGGGGAACGGGAACGAAGTGTATTAACACTAGACTCCCAGGTACCCTGCTATGTGCAGCATAAAGCGTTAAGCTAAAAAAATAAGTTTTTATCATAGTTACCTTTACCATTTTTGTATTTAATATGATCGAAACGAATCGAATATGGTCGATGTAATCGATTTTGACAAATCGATATAATATAATGGTTTTTTGCGTCATAAAAGAGCCGTTCCTGTTAACTCAGTTGACCATCGGAGCTTGCAAAATGCACCCATATCGCTTCAGTAAGTGCTTTTTCGTCAGTATTTTCAATGAAAAATATTTCATATGTCGAAGTGACATTATTTTATTTGATTTTTTTTTATTTTTGGGAAATTTAATTATTAATACTTTTTTGAAAATAAATGCACAATGTATTTTTTTTGTTTTTATATTTGTTACAGGTCACGATAACCAACGAAATGTCGTCACGAATTTGTATATACTACGCAGAAATCAATCGATTGTTGCATAAAACAAGAGATAAGGGGCTTCAGGGGTCGGACAGCGAACTTAAGGCAATTTACTAAAAGTGTTCAGGTGCTCCACGAGTGGTAGAAACTTTCGATACAGAAGATATGTCAAAAAATGTAGCGGAAATTTCTGAAAGTGCTTCGCCAAGTGTATCGAGTTATACCTATCTAAACCCGTAGGGATGGCTATCTAAATTTTGAGGCAGTCTACCTAGACTGCCACAAAATATTGGTTTTTATATTATAGAGATCGTAAAAAAATATTTTGATAACTGTACATAATAAAATATAACAGTGTATTAATACATATATAAAAATATAATATCACATTCATAAACTTAATCTATATGTAATCCAAAATATGGTCACTCAAACATACGCACGTCGAGCCGACGTATGGTTTATCTTTAGAGTACAGTGAAATATGGCTAATCTATCTAGGGTTAATTACAAGAGACTTTTGACGACTATACCGTTTGTGTTTTTGGAGTTCTGTACAGCAAAGTTTGAAAGACCTCGATAACTTAATATTTAAATTAATGGTAATGGAAATTCAATATATAAATATAGCATATCAATTAACTTTTTTAGACTTCATCTTTATAGGAATTCTAGCCGACTAAGTCGAAATAGTTCTCTTACATCAAAAATATTGATAATCTGTGTTAATTCTTTGTTAATCGATTTTTAAAGAGAGAAACTTACATGCATTCCATTAAAAATAAATTTAGTAATATGTTATTGTAAAACAACAAGATGTTATACAACATTACTATCTGCTTTATTGAGAGTATTTTTTTGTGTATAAGCAAAAAATAATTCACCTATCAAAAAAAATAAGTTCCTAAGTGCGTGCACTTACAATACCAACCATATCATTAATCTTTTTTTTTATTGTTCATTGCTTTGCTTTGCTTTGCTTTGCTCTTGTTTTTTATTACGTTATTTCTAATAAATGATTAACTAAGCTGAGTTTTTGCATGAGTTTTAAAGTACAGTGCTAGGCTGTATCCAATATTATACATAGGTGTTCTGCGTAAAGGGTTCCTTTAGCTTAACAGCATTGTAAGCAGAGTTAGTGTTTAGACACTCGGTTATCCATTTACCGCTGAATTCTGACGCATTTCGTGTTTGTGAGGCTATCACGTGTACAGACACATGCTTGTGTCTTTTACAGCATAGAAAAAAACAAACAAGGAAAGTCAAAGTTAATATAACATCATTATGCTCTCTGATTTTTTCCTGTTTCAGCAGGGTAAGCAAAGTACCTTTTGCTAAAGCACATCGTTGTCTACTTCTCCGTTTTTGATATCCCCTGGGTGGATTCTATGTCATATAAATGTTTCGTTTAAAAAAAAAAACACTAGATAGTCGTGATTTTTAATATTACATTTCTAAGTAGGCCACGATACCTACAATACCACTATACCACCTTCTGCTATATATAATACTGTATGTACATAATATATGTATGGGTACTCGTATATTAATAATAACTGATCAGTTTCTACCAGAACCGCAACATATCAACTAAACATTGGCACAATTAACCGACTAATGGGTCATTAAATATAGATACAAGTTAATTGATAAGCGATATCTTAATAGCAAAGTACTGTAATTGTTTTAAGAGTCAACTAATGTTAGGCGTCAAAATAATTATAATCATTAATTATTATTATTTGCCAGTCGTGGCGCAGAGGCACAAAGTGTGACTGTAAAACCGACTGGTTGTGGGTTCGATCCCCACTCGAGGAGGTGAAATATTTACTTTAAATATATATTTTCATTTCTTCGCTCTGGTGTCGAGGCAAAGCGTGGCGGTGATTTCTGCCACTCAATACGCAATGCCTCCAGAACTCGGTATAAAATGGGAAACGGAGTATATTAACACTAGGTTCCCTCTGCCTCGTGCTGAAATATTATTGTTTTGATGTCTAAAACTACAACACTACATTCCCGCTGCCTACTGTTTCTTGCATACAGTAGGCAATGGAAACCATAGCGGACGTTTTTTTACAAGTTTTTAAAGGACAATATTTTTGTACAATATTGTTTTTTGTGTCTCATAAGGTGTAGTGATCGTACGCCACGTAAGCGTTTAGAAGACTCATTTCCGGTGATAAACAAAAAAAATAGAAAAACAGTAGCCTATGTTCATTCCAAGACCCTCAAGTATCTCTATATGAAATTTGATCACAATCAAATCAGAAGTTTGGCCGTGATTACATCACAAACAAATACACAGACAAAGTAAAATTTTTAGTGTTAAATTTAAATAAGAGCAATGTCTAGAGATACATTCATATAGATAAAACACTACGATAGTTTACGTTGGTTTTTTTCGAATGTTGGAACATTTTCGAACTTTTACATTTTAGACAATTTTTATCTAAAATGTAAAACTTTAGTAGAAACTAAATCAGTATGAGACGAAAATGGACTTCGAATTTATTTCACTGCATTTACATGCTGCACAACAGATTTATGGAGGGAAGGAATTATGTTTTTTTTAAATGAGGTCGTTTATTGTTACTGATACGGACGTGGTCAAAGATTAACATTTTGAGATTAATTTGAAGTACTGAATGCCAACAAGTCCAGGAAGAAGGATTTATGTAAATTAACTATAATAACATAATGATGTAAATGTTTTAATTAGTAAGCCTTATTAAAACAGTAAAATCGTGTCTAATCTTTAGATCTGGGGCACTCTGTACCCTACTTTTACCCTACTTTTTAAAAATTATTATTCACATATAGTTTTAGTTATTTAAACTACATCGAAACTAAATCAATATTTTAAATATGCTTATTTTTAAGCCACTAACGAACCTACTAAGAGTTATAAAAAATGTTCATTATATACTATATGTATATTTATGTATTATATTGTGTAGCATTTTTTATATTGTGATTATCACTACAACCTTGTAAAATTTGTAAAATTTCTTTTGCCGGGTGGTTTTACCAACTTCAGTGCCATATGTACCTATTTTCATAAGGAGGGTTCATGTATATATGTATCGTCTCGCTGTTTTGCGGGATATGCAATGTGTTTGTAGTGAATCATCTCTTTATATATATCGCATTTAGAGAAATTTTATGATTAAATTTGGAAAGCGGAAAATGTTGATGTGCTAAATTTAGTTTCAGCAAACGTAGAACAAATATATATTGTAAAAATATATGTCAAGGCCAAGGCTTAATTGCCTAGAGCGTTTGGACAGTATTCAAGAGGCGCTGAGGCGGGCACTAGTCCCGAAATGGTAAAATTTTGTACGACATCAAAACAATTTATCTTTTTCTACTGTGGAACTTCGTATTTTTCATAAATATTTATAAATATTTTTTAGGGTAGCTATTTTGCAAAGACCCGCAAATCTTGGACAATTAAATCTCCAAATTGGTGTGTGCCTGATATAAACTCTGTTCTGCATCACAATATTATTCGAGGAAATTAAATATTTATATACATTTATGTTTGCATTTCTTTGCTCTCGTGTCGAGCCAAAGCGTGGCGTTAAATTCCACCACTCAACACGCAATGCCTCCAGAGCGCAAAATAGGGAACGGAGTATCTTAACACTAGGTTCCATCTGCTTACCCTGCTGTGTGCTGGTTTTTTTATAAAAAATTGAACTTATAATTATTTGTTAATTTCAAATTAATAGCATGTGGTGTATTATTTGTACCTTGTATTTAACATAAACTTTGTGTTTAAGGAAACAATAAAAATGCCTGAAAAAAATAAAAAGCAAAGGTACTGATTTGTGATTTTATTGTTTTATGTCTTATAATTTTATATATATCTCGACTTGACGGTGTTACTTGATTTGTGGATTAACGGTGGTCTATAGAATGACCACCTCAGTACCTATCCACCTACTCTGGTTCAGCAGATATGTGAGAATTTATAGTTTTTTTTGTAATAGGAATTTGAAGAAAATTACGAAATGGCCCACTGCTGCGTGTGCCCTTGTGATTTTTTTCCTCAATTGCTTATAGCTGTTAGACTATAAATTTCGGAAATAACATCTATACAAAAACCGTTTTTTGAGAAATAAACGTTTTAACAATAACATTAAATAAAAGAAAACAAATAAAGTATTCTTTATTGTACAATAGTGAGACAAAACACATAAACATGTATGAATATTTGAAACCTTAGGGTAGAAAAGAGAATATATTGTTTGAAAAGAGAAGGAGTTTACAGAGTTGATATCTAGTATTACATACCTACACATATATATATAACATACACATACATAGGGGTTGTAACGAAAAAAGTACTGGTGATTTTTTCCACAAGTAAAGGAACAATGGTTCGATTGAATAAATCCTTTTTTATGTTGAATAGCTTATTTATCGAAGAAAGCTGTAAATAATATTTTATTGTCCTAAGACTTAGTGGAGAAAGAATTGCAAAAGATACGAATTTTGGATTTCCTATTGGGAAAATTCTAACAACGAAAAAAAATATCAAACTAAACTATGTTGAAAAAAAAACAGATATCCCAAGACCTTTGAATTATGGGGACCAAGCTTACTCTGTCACGACGCAAAAACAGGGGTGTCGAAAAAGAACAAAAATTATAGACTAAGTTTTTGATAAATAAAAAAAGATCAAAAACTTAAACCCGACAACTGATAATGACGCTCTAAAATATCAAAAACATAAACTGAAAATGAAACTGAAATGAAAACATTTTGATATATTTATGATCGATTAAGTAAATAACATATATTCATTGTGATTTTCAATAGACAGCCGTAGTCGTGTGCCACTGTCATTTCCTTTTTGCTTCTTCGTAGTCGGGAGAAAAAAAACAAACCCAAAAAATTGTTTTATTAGAACTAACGATCGGGACCTATTCTTTACCGGGACCAATTAAATCGTCACAAGAAGCTCTTTATGGGTCCCGACTGTTAATCCTTATGAAGTAGTTTAATTAGTTTTTTTTATTTTTAGTATTTACAAAATTAAAAAGAAAAATATAAACATTACCCTCTATGGGACTCGAACCTAAAATTATCCCTTGTGTAGCCAGTCTCACAGTATGCAACTGTAAATAAAAGTCACACTTCTGTTATTTTGATTATTTATATTTTAATTAATTTGTTATAATACAAGAAACAGTTCACGTACTTACTAATCAAATATCAAAACTTAGCATAAATTTTATTTCGAAAGTCCAATAACATTTAATTGTCATCATCATTATTAATACCTATTATATAAAATATTTTACAATCTTAAATAAGAAAATAATAAAAAAATACTAGTAAATATAATGTAGTATTTAAAATTGATACTAAAACACTTGAAATTATGTATTCTTTACATTAAAACAGAAATTGGTGAAATTTTTCCTTCTTTCTATTATGACAATAAATTGCTTTTTTCATTAAATTTTATTAAATGACACGGTAATATCTGAAATATATCTATATCACTAGATTTTTTTCTTTCTAATCCATTTAGGCTGAAAAATATTTATTATAAATATATTGTTTAAAAAAAACTATTCTAAATGTTATTTTCCGTTACAAAGAACATGGTAAATTAAAAACGGTACCTGCCGCTAAATTATTATTATTTTTGTAGTAAATGTAAAGAAAACGTCACAGTCCAATTTTAATCGTCAGTCACCGTGAAACTAAATTATATGTTTTGTCACATCGTTATATATACTATTATATTATCATACTTTTTATATCTTTCAACACTATGTATATATTTTTAGTCTATAAACATAAAATTCATAATTTGAAGAAATAAAACTATTTGGTTAATAAAAGTGCTTAAAAGTAAATATTAAGGTACCGTAGACTTTATCATATTAATGTAATATATTACTCCGTTCAAAATAAATGTTCAAAATAATTATCCAAACTTATTTGCGCATCTTTGGTTAACTTCTAAGTTCCAGAATAATATTGTATTTTTTTGATATATACTAAAATAAGTTGTTGGTATAGAAATTTTCATAAAACTTGGATGTAGTTAAAAAATAACGCTTATTCTCTAAATAACATAATTATGTACATGGGATGGAATAATATAGTTAATACTTTGGTATAGGTACATTCAGCAATTCATCGTATGGGACTGCTGTGAAGAATTTCTTAGCAGTTTCAATAGTGACATTCATAGCGTAGTCTACTACTGGTTGGCCAAACTCTTCTGTCACCACCCGCCAATTTTCATTTAAGAATTGTAAGACTGTGTTACCTGAAACCAGAGGAAAAAATGTTTAAAATAGATATGTAAGGCCCGCTAAATCGCTTTTAAGTCTGAGATCGATCTTGACATTCCGTATCCAAATAGAAATGGCATCTCAAGATCGATCTCAGATTTAAGAGCAGTTTTTTAATAAGGACATAACTAACTCTGATCTTGGAGCAGCAGAGCAGCAAGAAAAACGAAATAAAAGGATGAACCTGAATACTACGGTCTGTGCTTTCGCTATATACGAGGTAAATGTTGAAATTGAAATGTTGATAAAATATAACTTGGGTTTTTATTTTCCATTTACGAATAGTGTTGCGTGCTAAGAGGCGGATCCTGTGGTGTTTATCTGGTACTGGCCAATTATCTACACGTTGAATATATACAAAAAAACCTCAGATAGAGATTTCAATCTATAATTATCAGTGGAATTTTTACATCACTATCATAGATAAAAATACTGGTAAACAAATATAAAACCAGTTCTTAATATAATTATATTCTCAAAAACTTTTCATCTTTATATTATAAAAAAAAATAAGTAAACGGTTTGCATCGACTTTAATTATAAAGTTGTTCACCGTATATTTTCATTTCCTCGAATCTCATGGATTAATTAGTAGCCAAGCGGAAAGTTTCGTAGGCGCTTTCAAATTAATTCGCTTTCGGGAACTATATGATGATGCATAAGTTTGTCATTTGTTGCTCTCAATTCACAACAGGCGATTCGCGAACACATAAAGTTTAATGGGTTTACATTTTCAGCTTCATTATTATCAAAAATGATATTATATTGATAAATTATTACTCCCTCGTACAATGTCGATAATTAATAGCTTCATGTAAATGTATTATATATGAGTATTTTATATTATAGTAAGCAGAAATAAAAAAATGTCTTTATATTTAAATATCAATCTTCAAAAATATTTTTAATTTTTAATAATATGTAATTTGTGAATAAAATTTTGATTCTTTACTATTAAAATTCGTTTAGAAAATACTAATATGAAATTTAGCAATATCTGAAATCATACATTTTTCACATATGTCAGTAATATGTAATACTCAAGAGCAATGAAAATAACGTTTTTTTTTATATCTTTGAAGTGTTATTCTACACTTAAAGTTACAAGAAGTATAAAAATTTGAACGTAGCGGGACTCGAACTCGCGCCTCCTGGAAACCGACCAGTCAGTGGTTCGAGTCCCGCTATAGTCAATTCTTTAAACGTTTACTAAATAAGTAAATAACGAATTTTCCTTAATTCCAATATTTTTATGGGTTGACCTTTTTGTCCCACTGGTGTGATTGGAAGCTTTTCTTATTATCAGAGTCAATATAATGACATGAAATGCTATAAAATTATATTGATACTCACTCAATTCCGGGTTCCCTTTGAATAGGTTGTTGATGGTATAATGGACTCTGTCGCCATAGTCGAATGTATATCTATAATTTCTTATACCAAAGTGGTCTCGTCCTTCCGTATCTTTAAAATACTTGGTTTTTATGTTCAGTTTTATGACAGAGTTCACTGTAATTCGAAGGATAAAAATCGTAAAAAGTTTACTGTGTGCTTATAAATTTGCGACTTTCGATTTAATAGTGTAAATAATAAGAACGCAAATGTATGATTAAGTAGGACGTAAAGTGCTAGTCTGTTATATTAACAATATTAATAAGTGATAACAAATGAAATATAGGCCAGTCATGGTGCAAGCGTGTAACTGTAAACGCCACACGTTGTGGGTTCGTTTCCCATTCTATATTAAATTAGAATTTAAAATATGAAAATATAATCATTTATAATTTTTGGACGTTTTCATGTCAATTATTATTTAATAGCAATCACGTTATCATATCAATATTTCTTTAGAGCATATAACTTTAACTAGCTAAAGTTAACAACAATTAAAGATTACCTATAAATATATGACTTACCTATTTTAATCTTTGAATCACCTTCACCATTTATCGGGAATAAAAGTAACCTTCCAACAGCCGTGTATTTTCCTTTTATAGTTATGTTGCATCTTATTTCTAAAATAAATATATTTCTTTCCAGGTAAGCTCTGTGAATATGACAAGGTAAATTTTAGAAATATTATCTTCTTCTGTATCGTCTAGATATACATATATCTCGGATATACATATATTTCTGGGATGACACGTCTGTCAGTCGTGTGTACTATTTAAATTATGTAGTATGTGATAAATACCATTGGATTTTTTTTCTAATATCTGGAAGTAATCATTATATTTTTTTATATTAATATTTATGGTATAAGTCTGTCAAAGATAGAAAACAGAGGTAAGTGTCCAAGTGGGGTTAATATTATTTGATGATATTAAAACAGTTCAGCATTTAGTAAGCAGTAAGCATTTCATAGTTAAGTAACTGCATCCATTTTTACTAATTTTAGACGCCATCATGCTTAATATATTAGTAGAGAATTATTATATTATTTCCATAATTATTAAATTCAAAATATTTACGTTACTCCGATCTGCTTGTAGAACGTGGACGTTTAAGGTACCTTCACCCAACGTAGGATATTATATATATGGACAGTAAATGAAAAATGAAGTGATATTAAGAAGCTATTAAGGTTCTTTCTATTAACGTTATTTAAAGACGTCTGTTATTTATGTAGATGGGGCACTTGTGAGTGTGACACAAAATAAAACTATTATTCTTGGGAAATTAGACATGAGAATATTGAGCCCATTGCAACACCAAATTGCATTACTTCTACAAATGTACAAACTATTCTTACTATACATAGAATAAAAAATCAACTCACTCGACATTTAGCACTTGACATTTCCGAAGTCCCGTCACCTTTCCATCCAAGAAGGTCACCTTGACTCCTGGCAACTGGATCGGAAGTTCATCAATAACAAATGGGTCTAATGGTGGTACTCCGAGGAGTGGTATGCCTTTAGAGAAGTCTGGGATAGCATCTTGTGTAGATTGTATTAGACAGGATGATTCTGTGTTATTGCACGGATGGATGAAGTCAGCTGGAAACAAATGTTACTTTTTAATAACTATATATTACTTATATATGAGAACCTAGTGTCAAGGCACTCCTGTCTCCGCTTTATTTAAGACTATAATAAGAACATTTTTAAAGTTGAGATTTTTTATTAAACTATTTATATTATTATATACGTTATATATTTTACTGAGGCATGGCGGAGGGGCACAACTGTGTGCTGTAAACGCGACTGATTATGGGTTCTGCTCCCACTCGAGGAAGTTAAATATTTATTTAAATGTATATTTTCATTTATTCGCTCTGATGTCGATTCAAAAACGAAGTTGAGTTTCATCACTCAACACGCAATGCCTTCAGAATTCAGAAAGTGGGGAAAGGAGTGTCTAAACACTATATTCCCTCTGTCTACCTTGCTGCGTGCAAAATACAGCGTGAAGTCGATTTTTTACACTTTATGAATATCAAAATGTCGACAACGTTAATAATTATTAAACGTACATGATAATAAATTAAATTGCTAACCATTTATCTTTATAAAAGCTACTTAAAATTGCTTAAAAAGATAAGCATGAGCATTGCGAAGTGTAGCAGCCGTTACAGAATCTTAACATTAAAACAACCGTAATAGCGGTCTTTTGTCATATTACAACGTACATTATTTCAAAAATAATTGGTTTCGTGCATGTTGTTTTTTGCGTATCACTGTTGAGATACAACAGAATAATATATTGTAATCTTAGCCTGGCTGCATATGTAACAATAATATTGTCAATAAAATACGTATTGTCCCCAGAGGGAACCCAGTATAAAGACACTTCGTTCCCCTTTTTTCGCCGAACTCTTTCAGAGTTCGGCGAAAAAAGGGGAACGCATTGCTTGTTGTGTGGCAGAACTCAACGCTGCGCTTTGCCTCGACACCAGAGCGAAGAAATGAAAATATTAAATATTTCATTTCCTTGAGCAGTAATCGAACCCATATCCTGTCGCTAAAACTCAGTTTTTTTTCTCATACTATCTTTGATCAATCTTTTTTTCATTATCTTTTTTGTAAGTAAGCTAAAGAAACGGCTTATCTAGCTATTTTTGATTTAAACACGTACACATACAAACAAAGCTACTGAGCGACTGCGTCAGATTTTACTACGAAATATTGTCAATAATATTGCGTAGTGTGCGGGGACATATATTGAACAATATTATTGTCAATATTGTATTGATAATAATATTGTGTGTGTGCGGCTAGCCTCAAGCATTTTCAATATGTAAAAAAAAGAACGTAGCTAAGTAAATATTGCAAATTTGAGAGCAAGGTGACAGACAGGTGATTCCATCATCTCATTTTAAAATCTTTTACAAGTACTGTATACAATATGATGCAATTGTCTTTCCTAACAATCTTATTAAACATATAAAGATGTTTTCAAATTAATTTTAAACAGAAAAAAAATTCTTATGGAGTCAGTTTATCTACGACGTAGTCTTTTATATTGTGTTTTTTTTATCAACACCAAGGGTACTCAGATTTATGACATATTGCACGTGTTTTGCATTCTTATGGCATCGTATCGTGGTCTGGCCCACTTTTTTACCACTTTATTAGGGCAGTTAGTAACAGAATTTTTTGTTGACATTGTGGTGCGTTGTAGATATAATACAGTTATATAGAGAGTGATATAGAATTTCTTTATTTTAACATTTTTATATTTTATACTCTGTATTATATCGCCATAGTTGTGTGGATGAGGCACGTCTGCTTGAATAGTCGCTGGCACAAATCTTTCAAGTCTTTCTTCTCAAAGCAGTAGTTATTTATTTAAACGTAGATGTCGCTTAATTCTGTTTATATGAGTATGATGTATGATTAATAGAACATAAAGTGACTTATCCCTATTTTCTATTCCTTTTCTGTAAAATGGAAAAGCAACAGTATTTATATATACGCCTTACAACAGTATTTATATATACGCCTTACAATAGTATTTATATATAGGCCTTGTGACACAAATCACAAACTATATCATAAGTTTAGCAAGTCGACATCGCACCACAGTGTTGGGCAATTTCAAGTTTCGCATTTGATGCACGCGATCTGTTAAGGCGGTTATTATTATAATAGAATAAAGAGGTGTAGGTATAACGCATGTCACCTTTGTGCAGTTTTTATTCATAAGTTGCCTTGAGAAATCAATTAAGTTTTTCTGTTTATTCTTATTTCTGTTTCTTTTTTTTAGGTTCACGTTGTATCCCTCATGTAGCAGGGTAGGCAGAAGAAATCTATTGTTAAGATATTCTGTTCCCTTCTTTCCGTCCAATTTTAGCGACATTGTGTGGTATGTGGCGATAGATAGGATTAATAATGATAATTAAAATAATTCCTTCCCTCGAGTAGGAATCGCATCCACAACTGTTACGTTCACAAACAGACGCTGATCTCAATTTTTACTGTTTTATAATGATAATAGCTAATTTTATATTTGACTTGAACACTCTATCACTTACTATTCGACACGTTTCGTAATATACAATTCAATATAGGATTAAAAATAACGCCTGATATGCTTTTGATGCAATAATTACTATAATATAAGCATGGGCATTTATTTGGTGATATATTTTAAATATGTTTAGCTTAATTAGAAAAGTTCACGATAAGTTTCCAAACTCATATTATATTACGTTTCGAATTTGGCGACACACACGCTGTAGGTACATATCCCATGAAATCCAAACAATAAACGTCAAACTAAGTAAGTGAAATTTAGAGCTAATATACGATTGCTTATATAAGAGTATCATATGAGGCTTAGTTAACAGTGAGGCAGAATCGATCTTATATTTATTACTTTTGAGTGTAAATTCATTTGTATTATTTTTGTACTGTAATGTATATATACCTATACCATCTCTGGCCTTACTACCGTAAGTGACACGATAGACGTAGATTCACATCCAACATTATTAAATTGGATAAAAGTATATGGGCTAGTATACTTTTATGCAATGAATCGTGTCGCATATCTTTCATATTGGAAATGCACATGTTTTATGTTTTTTAAACAAAATTTTAAACTAATATTGGATGAACTGATTTTTTTAGTTAGCTTTAATATAAAATGGAAACATTAAATATAATAAATAAAAAATAAATCAACTTCACGCTGCAATCGCACACAGCAGGGTAGGCAGAGGGAACTTAGTGTTAAAACACTCCGTTCCCCACTTTCTGCCGAATTTTGTAGGCATTGCGTGTTCAGTGGCAGAACTCAACGCCGCGCTTAGCCTCGACACCAGAGCGAAAAATGAAAATATAAAAATAGGAAAAATTTAATACACATATTATAAAAGTATAGACGACGCCTTAACAGTGGCGTGAGGCTTAGTTACGTTAGTAAATATCATGTACCTACATATGTGTGTTAAGTTGCGTTGCATTGTATTTATGAGTATTTTGGGGTACACCGGGTCATATGCCAAGACCAAAATATGGATCTGACTCCTTTATACGTTGTTATCATATAACTTGATATTGACGGCATGATAGTTACCGGTTCAATCTCTGTTTATGTAAGATTAAATGATAAACAGAAAAGCAAATCCTGCCAAATTCTAGAAATGCGTAAATATAAACTTATATGTTAGTCCCATTGATGTTTGAATATTGAATAGTAATAGTTTCATAAGAAATAAAAGGCTTATTAATATTATATGTATAAAAAAGTAAAATAATTATAACAATATCTAAAGGTAACCTGGGTTATTCGATACATTTTTCTTTGGTTCACAAAAAAAAATAATTGGTGCTACTATTAAGTAAGAACTACTGAAGTACTTACAGTGTTTTAAAAAGGCGGTCGGGCAAATTGTAAATATTCATTCATATAGGAAATTCGTAAGATACCGTCAATAGAAAATGTAAAACTTACGCGCGAGGCGGGCTGAAGAGCTGCTGACGAAGGCCAGCACTATCGCCACCAAGGAAACAACTAAAACATGTCTTTCACACATCGCGATAGATCACACTAATCCAAAACTAAACAACCGAAATGCGTCAGTTGTTCCGAAACCTGCAGGCGCTGTGACCTTCCTACGCTAGTACTCCTTATGTAAATGTAAATTGAAACGAGTTCTTTCTCATTGTATATTGCACAAATTCTAAGTGTTTGTTAAGAAGCCTGCTTTTCACGGTACGGTGGTTAATACGTTTTATAAATGTTTACTGGTGCACGCTATGCGTTGACCGCATGCATTCAAAATCGGCGACTTTGTGAACGCAGGACTTAGTTGATCGCGGTTACAACAAATCTACGCGTCACACGTCCGTTTATATGACTTTTACTACGACATTCTTAAAATATACGGAAAGGGAATTTGTAAAGGTTATTATTTGTGGTAATGCGTTGAAATGAGCAATAAATTTTGGTATAATACCAGTACTTCCTATTGGGGATATATTATAATTTATAAAGATATGTGAGCGTTTTGAGGTTAGTTCAATACTATAAATATTGAAAGACAAGTAATATAATTACGACAATAATAATATTGACATAAGTCAAAGCTGTATTATATACCACTAAAAACGTTCAAATGCATTCTGAATGTTGTATGTAATAATCCATCGACAACAGCAACTTACCGAAGTTCAAAATAATAATCACAATTCAACAGCTACTATAATTTGATTCTTAATTATTCATTTAATAAATATCTCTTATATTTAAGAAAAAATAAATAAAATATCTATAGGATAATTATAAGCGCATTTTATTTTTATTATGCATAATTCAAAAATTACACTCATTTATATTCGATTTCATCTTGGAAGTAAAAACTACAATATTAATAAAAACAAAAAAATGTTGGCAGTTGAGTTATTAATAACTCTGCGTACATCCTTGCAATATGATATGATGTTATTATTATTATTATAAATGTGAAACTTTGTATGTTTCATTCAATCATGAAAGAGTAGCTAAAAATATTTGTTTAAAGTTTACTATGAAGTTTATAAAATCAAGAAAAAAAAAGACTTTTAAGTCTAAATCTGGAAACGGAAATATCTGTGTACAGTTGTTGCCAAGTTTTGTTGAAACCATTTTCTTCTGTGAATTGAGTCCAGTTTAATTTTATGGTAATTCACGAAGATCAAGTTGCAGGATGGACTAGTTTACACTAGGACATGCTTCAGTTTAATAATAATTGTTACAATTGCAATTGTTAAAAGGTTATACCGAAATGTTATTCAAACAAATGTAGATAAAGAACTCCTGGTTTCGAATATAGGATTATATTGTTTTTTTTTATATTATCACTAAAAGCTTACCATAGATTGTTGAGGCAAAGTGCGGCGCTGAATTCCCGAAATTCGGCAGAAAATGGGGAACGTAGTGTCTTAACACCAGGTCCCCTCTGCCTACACAGCTATATGTAGAATACAGCATGAAAATGGAAAAAAAAAAGAAAATAAAATGCAAGCGCGAGGCAAAGATTGTAAAATCGTTGATATATTAGAAATCTTAGGGGCTAGATTCGCGGTCAAGGCTATTCGCAAAGAGCTGTCGGCGAGCGCGACGAACGTGCTGACGTCGAGATTCAGCGAGTGTTGCTTTAAAAATCCTCTTTCATGGACAGCCCTAAGTTATTCTGAAGCATTTTTATTCATGACAACAAGTGTTTATGGTGCACCATTAAAATTAACCTATGTTTTTTTTTATTAGTAGCCAATTTAAGGCAAGGACAAAATATTAAAAGAAAACTTTTGAAATATACCATATATTTTTTTTATAATAGGTATAATAAAGAAATACACTAAGTAGGTACTAGATTGGCAACGAGTCCAACTATGTTGTGTGCGGGATACAGCGTGAAGCTGATTTTTAATTTGAGTCGAGGCCGTCGTGGCACAATGGCACAAGCTGGTGACTGTAGACGCGACGATTGTAGGTTTGACTTCCACTCGATAGACCGAAATATTGAATTGAATATTTAATAATATCGAGTGGGGAAAGTGTGTTAACTAGGTTCCCATGTTCCTTTTGTCTAACTTGCTATGTGCGGGATATATTATGAAGCTAAAAAAATTAAATGTATGATATATATAAAGTAATACAATCTCTTAAGGCTTTTAGGAATATATTAGGTCATGGTCTGACTTAGCTCAACTAATTGGTGTCTCCAATTACAAGACACAAAGCTAAGCCATATTTCGTATAATAGAATTTAATAAGATAATATAATTTTAGTAATCGTGTAATTCGTTTGACAGTATATTGGTATGACAAATATTGTATGTATATTGGTGTGACAAACAGTTTCTGCATATAATACGATGGAAGATGCGAATTCTACTTAACAAAAAAAAAATGAGATTGAGGTCAGTCGTGGCGCAGTGGCACAAAGTGTGACTGTAAAACTGACTGGTTGTGGGTTCGAACCCTACTCGAGTAGATGAAATATTAACTTAAATTTATATTTCCATTTATTCGCTCTGGTGTCGAGGACAAACGCGGCGTTGAGTTCTGCCACTCAACACGCAATGCCTACAAAATTCGGCAGAAAGAGGAGAATGGAGTGTCTTAACACTAGATTCCCTTTGCCTACGCTGCAGTGTGCGGGATACAGCGTGATGCTAATTTATTGATTTACTTTTTTTTTATTTAAAAAAAATACTTCTAGAGGATAATACTTCTTTAACCGAGTAACAGAACTCAAAAATATATTTTTTTGTAATCTTTGTATGTTTTTATTCTTATAATAAAATTGTAACGGATATTAGATTCTGGAAGGCTTTTGTTAACATATAGGATTTGTTATTACAATGGGTTCATGAATAAAAAAAAATGTCAATTTTAAGTACTTAGTTCGACAAATTTGGTAATTGCTATAATAGTCATTTAAACAACTGTTTTACTGACTTAGATGTATTGTGCAGCACAGCTGTACGTTTGCCCGTACGCAATGCAGTGACGACGCAATGCTGTGACGACAGCGAAATGTGGGAAGAAGAATGAAAAAAAGATGAACGCTGTGGAGACGCGATCTCTTCGTAAGATAGGCGGAATCAACTTAGCTGATTTATTCCGCAATGAAGAGATACACAGAATGGTAGGTACTAGCGGGGATGATGGTCCATGGATGCCTCATGGTGAGAATAAAAAAGAATGTGCTGAGCTGGTTTGGGCACATCGAACGAACAGGTGGTGA
Organism: Heliconius erato x Heliconius himera; assembly: GCA_013421005.1. Taxonomy (NCBI): domain Eukaryota; kingdom Metazoa; phylum Arthropoda; class Insecta; order Lepidoptera; family Nymphalidae; genus Heliconius; species Heliconius erato x Heliconius himera. The sequence continues at coordinate 19,885 of JAATLQ010014703.1, read as the reverse complement.
AAGAATGGCAAAAAAGATTTATGACGGAAAAGGGAGCGGTAAGAGAGGTAGGGGGAGACCTCCGTTGACCTTCGAAAACACAGTATCAAAGATACTGGAGGAACCTCCGAAGGGGATGTATAAAGAAATTGACGACAGTGGACGAGTCGAACGAGGTATGCGGGGACAGTAGCGACTCTATCTGACTACCCCGCTGACTAGCTGATTGACTAGATACAGCGTCAAGCTAGTTTTTAAATAAGAATAGTAAAAATACTAAATCTTTCAACTTAATGGCATATTATCAGTATAAAATACTATTGAGTTACAATAATTTCAAAATAATTTAAAAATCAGCTTCAATCTGGATCCCGCACGCAGTAGGATAGGCAGAGGAAACCAAATGTCAAGACATTTCGTTCCCCACTTTCGGCCGAATTCTGGAGGCATGTTGAGTGGCGGACGCCGCGCTTTGTCTCAACGCCAGAGTGAAGAAATAAAAATATAAATGTAAGTAATTAAATTAAATATAAAATAATTTAAATAAGAAATAATTAAGGATAAGGGGTTAACACCTTCTTTAGTAAGTAAGTAGGTCCGTAATTATAGCGCCCTATAATCCGGTTTATGCTCGTGAATCAGATTAACGGTCTAGTTAGCACGGCTTGAATATACAATAATCATTATCAAGCATTGGAAAGGCTAAATAACCACAAGTACCATATTAATAATATATAAAATTGCCAGGATTTGTATGAGGTTTGTGAGGTTTTTCAGCTTTGTGAGTCAATCATAGAGAATATGCTGATACATTACTCCGTTTTAAAGATCTATATCTTTAAAGTCAGAGCCATATTTGGTCAAGCTGTTGTTGAGATAACAGTATCAGTATTATATATATATATATATATATATATATATATATATATATATATATATATATATATATATATATAGTTAATATTGTACACACGTATTTATCAAATTAATTGGAACACGTACTCATCATGTTTATTCGGGCTACCGGAATTGCGTGGATGTATTTAAAATAAGCATAATATTGATATAAGAAAAAATTATGGCATTGCGGCCTAATAATATTTTTTGCGCTGTATTCCGTACATAATAGGATAGGGAGAGGGTACCCAGGAACTTAGAGTTAAAACACATCGTTCCCCAAATTTTTACGTTCATCAATTTCATAATTGTTCATTGAACTTGGAAATTGGTTAAGGTTTTAGAGAGTAAAAAAAAGTATCTTATATGATTGATGCCATATTATTTACTATTGTAAAGTGACTAGAATTGCCTTAAAATATAAATAAAAAAGCCTATTGATTTTTTTCATTATTCATATAACATATATTATTTAAAAAGTTTAATAAAATTCGAATAGACAAAAATATACGAATGTAATTATACAATTTCCTTGATTTTTCTCTACCCATAATTGCGTGCAATCGCCCCACTTTCCCCTATTCACTATTTCAACACGATCCGAACAAGTTTGTTAAGTAATAGGCAAACAAACTTAGGAATTACAACTAATGTTTCTATCAATTCCATACTGACATACTAAGGTTTTATATCAACGGTGGATTTGTAGAACCTATAAACGAAATAAATTATAAAATTTACCATTTGAATTCTATTTATTACGAATATTTATATAAGATGATTGGTTCAGAATCTAATTGCGAAGCCTTGGCTTAATTTTGTACAGTTGATATTTTTATCTTCACGCTCTATCTCTAACAAAATAGGGTGAGCAGAGGGAACCTGGTGTTAAGATACTTCGTTCCCCATTTTCTGCCCAATTCTGGCGGATTTCGAGATACATAATCTTACGAACAGTTCTCCTTTTCCTTATGTTTTAAAATTTTACTATACACGAATTATTATAAGTATTCTTTTTAATTCTAAATCAATTATGCCGGTTTAATTTTTTTTAAAATTACATATAGCGTAAAAAAAAGAAACGCCTATACTACGACTTGATGTTGTAGTTATTTTTTCGATAATACCAATTATTTTATAAGTTAAAGGGGTATTTTGACAATATTGAATAAATGTAAATGCCTGTTATATTGGTTTGTCCTTAGAAAACTAAGGTCAAACAATTTAGAACTAGGAATTTAAGAGTTAATACCCAGTCAGTTAATTTAAGCTAAAATAAGATTTTAAAATATTCGAATTTTATTAAACTTTTTAAATATTTCATACGTGTATATTGAGCATTCATACAAGTTATCTGAAATTAAGTTTCTTACGTTAAGCTAAATTATATTTCTTTGTAAAATCCAATCAGTTTTCACGACGTTCACAAGGACTTTATGGAACTAGAGTCCTTTCTTCCCGTTCCGCAGAAATTTAAAGAAATACTCTTTTATTATCCAAGAACCCCCAAGCAATCTACACTGAAAAATTTCAGCGTTCTACGCCAAGTAGTGGGCTGTGCGGTGTCCAATCAGGCAGTCAGTAAACAAAGTTTTATATAATAGTCGCTTTTTGATGTGGTTCCAACCGTATGGTCAAATGGAATTGACTAAGAGTTGTTTATGATATGACATGACCCATTCTAAGAATCCGGTAACTGTGACCGCAGGTACAGTATACCTAAAACCTTCCTCGATAATCTAGCTTTAATACAAAAAAGATTATTATCAATCTAAACCAGTAGTTTCTGAGATTAAAGCGTTTTATAATTATATTAGTATAGATAATAGATATTATAAGGAGGCGTCTCCGTGCTCTTGCTCGCGAGTCGTATCACGCACGATGTGACGACCACTGTGCTCACATATTTGAAAACTGTGACATATTATAATATATATTTTTGATATGCAGCAAAAGGCTATTTTGATATGTATATATAAAGCGCACAACGTATTTTACGTATTAACCCTTAACTACTGACGTGTAATTTCGTAACACTGCCACTGACGTACGTATGACATACATTCGTAATTTGAATATCTCCTATTACATAAATAGAGGAAAATATTTTTTATTATTATTTTTTGTTAAATTAAGCATATTCAATATAAAATAAATATAATAAAAAAAAGATATTAATATCCTCCATAGAAAAGTACTTATTAATCAATAACCACAATAGTACCTAAAACGACATAGACTTTATGAAAATTCAACAATAAATATTTTTGAAGTATATTACAAAAATCAATCCTACGTCCAAACTGTTGAGGCATCTTGATTAATTTCTTTAGATATGGGTTTGATATATTGTACCCTATTATCTGTTTCCGTAAATGGTTCGCTGACACTTCCACCCTGTATAATTCTAGATGTTTTTGTTATTTATCATGGAATTCTTTTATATTGTCAAATTGTGACTCTTCAGATCGTCTAACAATTATGAACAATTTTGGAGAATGGTACGCGATATAGCAAATTTGACATGAGCTGTTAAGATTGGCCATATCTTAGGCAAGGATAAGGCGATGGAAACTGGAAAACCAAGCTATGAACTGCAAACATTCGTTAGAATGAACAATTGCTAGATATATTTTAAGCAGAACCGTTGCAAAACCCCGAACAAATATGTCATATCTCCTTGCAGTGTTCAAGACCGACCTGCAACAACTGCTGCTAAAAAGTATCTTTAATTTATTTTACTAAATTAAACTTCTATATTATATATATTTCATAATTGAATTCTATCTAAAGAACCAATTTCTTAAATAAAAGTTAATATAATATATTATGATAAAATAAAATATAAAGTGCCTGAAAATTATGTCAAGGCAAAAACACAAATAGCTATAACAATAACACGTATTGTTTCAATATCATATAATTTACTAGTTGAATTATATTTTTTTATATTTACTTTATTACATTTGTACATGTTACAATTGTAATTTATGGGATTTCCAAAACTATTATTATGTTAAGTTATTTTTATATATGTTGACAAATTTTACTACTTAAATTTTCAGTTTATAAATAAAAATTGCTTATGAAAACACGTAGGCACTATTACAACCTAAATAACCTTGTATTCAAATAAGTTATTGTTATATATGCAGTTATTAAATAATACAGAAAAACAATCCATAAATTTGCGAGATACAAATCTAAATCCTTCTTATAAGTATTTTCAAGGAACAAAAAAGATATATACGAGTATATATATATATAAAAAAACTTTTGAAATATAAACATTTTGTGGCAAAAATATTTTTTTCTTTCGATTTCATTTCGATTTATTTCACTACTCCGATTAGCAGTGCCATGCACAGAGTAGCGTTAAGGTCCGCAACGTTTAAAGTAGGTCTCTGCGAGTACCCCATAATATGCGAGATAAAGAGGCACAAAGTGTGACTGGAAAATCGACTAGTTGTGGGTTCGATCCCCACTCGAGGAAATGAAATATTTATTAACATTTATATTTTCATTTCTTAGCTTTGGAATCGAGGCAAAGCGCGGCATTGAGTTCCGTCAATCAACACGCAATGCCTCCCGAACTCGGCGAAAAGGGGGAACGGAGTGTCTTAACACTAGAATCCCTTTGCCTACCCTGCAGTGTGCGGAATACAGCGCAAATGAAGCTAATAAAAAAGGGCAGATAAAAAATATTACAATAACTTTAAGGTTTTTATATTTATTGGATGTGTTAAAATTTACTGTGAAAAATGCTCTGTCAGTACACTTCCTAAGAAACCCACATCCTAAACTTCAGATTCTTACGCGCAGTGCCATTGGTAGTGTGTAATCTGTAGATATTGACAGACCAGAAATTTGTGATAACTATTTTTTTTTCTATTTCTTCTATATCTACAAACTTATTAGTAATGTACTATAAAAAGTGTTAAAATAGAATGAAAAAAAATCTACATACATAAGTATGGCCTCAAAGCCTGCAGATTATGTCGCGTGGAGATGACACAGTTTACGAACATATACGAGTAAATAAAATAAAACGAACATTAGCGAACAGCTCAAATTAAAAAAGATAAAAAATGAAGTGAAACTGCAATGCTATTATGGCTTAGTATCTAATTGTAAATGCTCTTGGTTTAGATTACGGATCTTGTACTTTTTCATTACAAAAATATTTTTCTCTATAATAATTATTTTCAATACGAAAGTAATACGAGTATTTATAAATATCGTATAGATAATCTACCGTTGAAACACTCCGTTCTCCACTACCAATAAGAATGTGGACAAGCACATTGATTAAATAGATAATAGTAATATCCATGGCGCAGGGGCACAAGAATTGACTGTATCTGTAACGCGAGGGTTATGGGTTCGATCCCTACTCGAGGGAATGAGTTATTATTTCTTAATATTTTCATTTATTTTTAGGGAGAAGAACTCCAACATTGTGAAGATAGTTCTATTTTAAGATACATTCGCCTCCACTATACAAGCTCTTCTGCTGCAGTGTGCTTAATCAAGTTTGAATTCTATATACAAGGTGTAAAGCGATCGACGGATCAACGGTTGTCTATGGGTAGAGAACCTAAGTATCTATCCATTTCACCCCGATTTCAGTGGTTCTGCAGACATTCAGAAATTCGCTAATTGTCGGTGGTTCTTTAGATATTTGAGAATTTATGATTTTTTGGAAAAAATCTGACTCTAGAATAAAATTGGCAAAAATAGCCCGCCTATTGAGTTTGAGTTCGTAATTTTTTTCTGAATATAGCTCAATATATAATAGGCCTTTTGTATGGTGTATTATTTCAAATTTATTGGCTTATTAATCATGGAAATAACATGAAAACAAAAATCCTTTCCAATATGCAAAATTTTATCAAAAACTTTTAAGGGCTTTAGCGAAAAAAATACCCGGTGATTTTTTTCAGAAGTAATTAAAATGAATGTTAAAAATAAAAATGAAAGCTTCATAGGTGCAGCTCAAAGACAGCTCATATTTACATAAGTATTTGCATTTTTTACCACTGTACTATAATCAGATAACGTTTATTGAGTATAAATAATTTGAATTGTAAAGCTATCCTTGCACAGGCCATGAATTGGTTATATTTGGAAAAAAATCACTAGCGCAGACTCAACAGACGAGCTGCATTTGTCAATTTTCTTCTAGAATTTGATTTTTTCCAAAAAATCGCAAGGTCTCAAATACCTGCAGAACTACTAAAAATTGGGGCGAAATGGAAAGGAATGAGGTCCTTTACTCATAGACAATCGTTGATCCGTCGACCGTGTTACAATCTGTATAAAATATTTAGGTAGGTTTTATAGTTTTTATGTAATAAGTCGTATAAAACTGATTAAAAATAGATACAATCAGTGGCGTAGCTGGGGGGGTGCGAGCGGTGCAGTCGCACCGGGCATCAAACGAAAAGGTGCATCAAAGTCTACGATCAATTCTTCTATTTTTTTTTTTTTTTTTTTTTTTTTTCAGTCAAGAATCAAGAAATGTACAAGAAAAATGAGAGAATGGAAATGAAAAATACAATTTTACTATCATGTCAATCGAACATGAACTATTCGATACTATTGATTTTGAAAGTGTGTTTAATGATTTTGCTAGTCAAAAAGCGCGTAATGTCCGTTTTTCTCGTGTTTTAAATGTTTGCAATAATTTTTACCAAATCTAATTTACATATAGTTATTATAGTTTTGAGCAATAAAAAAATATATATCTACTCTACTGTGTTTTGAAGTCTGAAATTATTTTGATCATTTTAAAGGGCATCAAGTCCTATGCTGCACCAGGCAACAAATACCCTAGCTACGCCACTGGATACAATATAAACATAAACACTTAATGGGTTGTATTAGGTATTACATATTATGAAAAAAGGCACTATCCAAATCTGTCAGTAGTGTCTCAGACATTTTACTTTCTGTTGTTCTCATCTAGCTAAAGCAAACTGCTTTTTTGTATGGTCTTATGGAAATGGAGGTGCTTACGATGGGGACAATTCCGTATCTGTTCTTGAAAATAGTAGAGCTTTGCTCTCTCTTGTATATTATTTAGTTTTTTAACATACTCGTAATACGCTCAAATCGATTCCAGATATTCACTGTTTTCTTTCTCATTAGAGACCAGGATCCATTGATTTTTCTCAATTCCACACGATTGCTTGATGCATAAAATACTTAAAGCGTCATGTTTTTATAATGTTTTACAATTAAAAATACAATTAGAAATAAAAATGTCTATGTTAACTGCATAAAAATACTATATTTAGATGACAAGCATGTATAATGCATAAAGTTGAAAAGAATACTTAAAAATGAAAAAATTAAATCTGTTTCACGCTGTATCCCGCACTTAACAAGGTTGTTAAGACACTCCGTACCCCACTTTAAGCCAAGTAAAAAGAATACTTGTATTTAAAAAAATGATAAATATATGTACAAATAGGATGTAATATTTTTAACAGTCCGTTTATCATTTGCTTAGATTACAGGTATAAAAAAAAATAAACTTCTATAAGAAGCGGTTAGATTGTGGTCATTGCCTTGCGATAACGATAACTTACAGTTTTTTTAACAAATTAAAGAATATCCATTAATGTTAATGTAAGTTTATCTTTAATCTGCATATGTTTTTAATTTTTGTATTTTGTTTTGGTTGTAACGATTCGGCTTTTTAAGAAAAATTGAAAGGTAGGCCAAGAAATAAATAAAAATCTTAAAGTGCATATTGAGGAGCCTGCATTTTACCTGCAAGGATATTGAAATGTTCCTGTGAATAAGATAAGGTCCAACATCAATAAGTTTTCTTTCCTAGAAAACACGGTAATATACAGTATTACGTATTACGTCGGTTTTTCAAGTGCGGAGTTGAGTTCCGCCTTATTATAAGATTATTTGTAATATATATGTCTCAAAATCCGGTCTTTTTAGAGCTAAAACTTAGCTTTTCAATTTTGTGCATATGTCCTGTGCAATAATAAAATGTTGTATAAAACTATGGCGCTATAGATAGAATGAGCGTAAAGTGAACAAGTAAGCAACACAGTCACTAAATGATTTAAGTCGAATCCATGACATCCGGGATTAAAAGAACATCGGGGAAAATAGAACTGTGATGACATCCATACCATTATTTTTATATAATTTCTTAAAGATTCCACATACGTACTATAATTCATAAATAATGTTTTTTCAATTAATAATACTTAAAGACTGACCTTTTTATGAAGGTTTTTTATGCCATTTGGTAGTATATATAAATGAGTCGAGTGCATGGAAGATTACTTTGGCTAGATCCAAGAATACACAATGTTCTTTACTAATTTATTAATGGTTACGTTATCTTTATTATATATTTGTGAATCTAAATACGGTAAGGAAAATAATAAAACTGATTTAAAATTGGCAATATTCAATATTTTTAAAGTTATTTATATAAATAATAAATAGATATATCATAATTTTATGTTTTGGTATCGTATAGTTATTTTTTAAAAGGATGGGGGATAAGATATCATAATTTTATTGTCTTTTTCTTATCGAGAAAGCGTGTCTAGACAAGTTAAAAAGCTGGAAATACGCTATGTGTACTCGTATGTTACGTGAACCATAACAAGTTAATTTTGAGCCCTTCTTAACTTTTAAATCAATTAGTCTTCATGCATAAAATTTATTGCATTTGTCATAACCCTCTAAGCTTGTAATGTGTTTAAAATTTCAACAATTTATCTCAATTTAGTATTAATATATTATTAACCTTTAAAACCCGGCATTTCATAAAGTCACTACGTAAACAATTGCCGAGTGAAATTTAAAACTGAATTTTTTTCCGAGTCAAAACAGAACTTTGAAACCTATAGACAGATATAGATTTCTCATTGTTTTATCGGTGAAGTCAGAACGAGGCTTACTTAATATTTAACTTAGTTTTCATTTCATTTCGTGTCTTTGATAATAATATTACGTGTACGGATATATCCAAAATAATCGTTTAATTCTAGTGGATTCTCTTACAAAATGCAGCATAACCGACAATGATTGTATGAAGGGACTGTTTCAAAAGATGCTGAAAGATGGTGAAAAAGGAATACCAGAATTTAACATACCTTCTTTCGATCCTTTGCGCTTCAAAGATGTGTCAATAAATGTTTTGGACGCTGTTAATGTAACCATTACTGATGGTGTAGTTAAAGGCATATCAAAATGTGTGTTTAAGAAATTCTCGTAAGTATGCTTTCTTTTTTCAAAGTTTAAATAAAATATTTATCGTAATTTTTTATAATTTATCTTATGTATACGTTTTGGTCGTGAAGAAATGTCTCTGCATAGTATTTTTTTTCCAAAAAATAATGAATTTACTGCCCGTGCTTTACTTATAAGTCGAGTGTTGTTAATATGATTTGCAGATTAAAAATTGGTGTGTCACAATTTCTGATAAAAAAATATATAATTAAATTAAAAACAATTCATAAGAAGCCAGTGCGTTTCCATGGTAATCCGACTAAATCATTTTAAAAAGTATCTATAAAAAAATCTTTTACATTTTTAATACCTTTAGGTATAGATAAATTTATTTAAGAAAGCAATAGTGTGGATCGGAAATATCTTAACGAGAACGGAGTGTCTTCACAATAATTTCCCTCTGCCTTCCCTACTGTAAGCGAGATACAGCGTGAAATTGAAAAAAGAAAATCAATTTTATTTAAAAATTTTGTCATGATAAATTGTATTCGTTTAATTTAAATGGCTAACGTATTTACTTGGATGTGAGACAAACGTGGGTTTAAATTAAGCTGCGTTATAGTGTATAATTATACTATACTATACTAACTTCACGCTTTATCCCTAGCGGGGTAGTCAGAGAGAACGGAGCGCCAAACGTTACGGTAATAATTTAATTTGTGTATAATTATTACTTTAAAAATACACAATTACTGTTATATATAGCATTGACCTCGACAAACAAAGGGGAAGTATTGATGCTTCCTGTGATGTTTTAACTGCAAAAGCACATTTCATTGTTACGGGAGACAGTCCAGTAGTACAGAGCATTATTGGAGGCAATGATATAAATGGCAATGGAAAAGCTGTAATAAAAGTAGGTGAGTAACACCCATTAAGAATTTCATACTAAGTACTATTTCTATTACCCAATCTATTTTGGGTTTTACTTGTCTGTAAAGACATCTTACAAGTAAAATTTCAAATATTTTTTTCGATCTAATGGTGATTTTATTATACATAGTATATATTGTTTTAAATCTTATTTGGCCTTCACATTCAAATGAAAAACACTTTATTCTAATCCAATACTTCTCAATTCAAAATTAACAATTAATAATTATCGAGAATAATTTAAACTTGAAAATGAAATACAGCAGAAAATTTTTAGTAAGAAATAGCTTTTAATTTTGAGAATACCAGACTTTGGGCTGTGACATGCACACAGAGGTATGAAACCTTAGTACATGTCCCCCTTCTGATGTTAAAAATCGAAAACGATCTACGTTTGAAAAAAATAACAAGATAAAAACATATTATCTATATGTTTCTAAATTAATCGGAAAGAGATTCTACGTAATTGCAATAAGTGATGAGTATCACCCAATAACGTTACTTCACACGAGTTTCCTTCCAATAAGTGCCGTTGCCTATAAGGAACTGAACCCGATTGACACAATTCCATTGCCTTTTTCATCTATATCTATATTATTTTACATGAGAATGCTAACAATATATAAACATATATCTTTACAGAAAAAATAAACGCAATTGTCGATTATAAAATTTATCCGCAAAAGAAAAATGATGAATTTTATCTGCACATTTCAAATAAAGATATAAAATATAGTTATGACATTGGAAATGCACATTTAGTCGCTGAGAACATTTTGATTGGCGGTATCGACCTAAGTAAGTAATATTAAGTTAAGTGAATTTTTATAGCGTTATAAATTACTATTTAAAATTTAATAAGAAAATATATTTATTGTAATGCAGGTTAATTGTGTCTGACTTAGTTTGAGTTAAAACTGCATTGAGGCATTTTTAAGAAAAGCATAAAGAAAAGGCCGTTCGTAGTGCAGAGGCACAAAGTGTGACTGTAAAATCGACTGGTTGTGGGTTCGATCCCCGATCGAGAAAGTGAAATATTTAATTACATTTATATTTTCATTTCTTCGCTCTGGTGGCGAGTTCGCCACGGTATTGAGTTTCGCCATTCAGCACGCAATGCCTCCATAATTCGGCGGAACGTGGGGAACGGAGTGTCTTAACACTAGGTTCCCCCTGCCTACCCTGCTGTGTGCGGGATACAGCGTGAAGCTGATTTAATTCATTTTTTGTTAATTCATAAAGAAAAGGATATCACTATATACTTGTATACTTCAAAAATATAGGTATACGTGGAAAAGAACATTTTTTTATTATGTTACAGGTGAAATGGTATCATCGTACTTCAACGCTGACTTTAGACAAGTTTTGAAGTTGTTTGGATCTAACTTTATCAATAAATTTTTAGAGATTTTGGTTTCTATTATACAAAAGGCTTGTGATAATGTGCCAACCAACAAATTCATAATTGAAGATCTTACTCCGTATCTTTAAAATTAATCTGTGGTATCTATGGTAAATAAATATATGCCTGCATATCATGCATTTCCACCATCTTTTACCACCTTTTTATCCACTTACTGTAGTTTTAATTTTTAAATAATGAAATGCAAGTATATAAAACTATTATTATTATTGTTAGGGGCAGTGTCCTATACCTACTTGGGAGGGAATACTGCCTATCCCAATTTGAATAAATAAAAGAGTGGACTATATAGTTATAAATTGACTTAACATAACAAAAGTAGTCCAACAATACAGTTTAACTATCATTTATTTATCTAAATGATAATTAAAGTGAGAATTGAAGTTAGAATGGTAGCTGGAATGGAAGTGAGGATGTGTGAACGGTTGCTCTGGGCGTCGTCCGCACCTGCTGTCGACGCTCCCTTGCCGCGCCCCGCTCTAAAGGTGCGCGAACCAATGCCCAAGCGCAACCTTAGGCGAAGTGTTCTCAACATACTCCCCGCGTTGAAGAGATGTCTTCAAAATTGGATGTCATTAATTCTTCTGTAATACCATATACCAGCATCGATACCAGCACTGCATTGTGTAAGCTAAACATGCAGCTATACTGATCTATCGTCGTCTCACACGCAATGCCTCCTGATTTCGGCGAAAATAGGAAGAAAGAAAATGTCTTGATGGGAACGAAGTATCTTATTATTGGGTTGCCAGATTCTCTCTTTATGTCCTGCTATTTGCGATATAAAATATTTGGTGTTATTTCGTGGTTTTTTTTTCTTAAGTTAATTATAAAAAATCTGAATAATTATTTATAGCAATTGAGGAAACTGAAACGTTTATTGACAATATATTTAGGTAGGTACATGATTTTTTTATATTTAGTAAAGCAGTCCGGATGGTTTGATATTAGCAAATATTTTTTAAACGAATAAGCCTTCTTCAACCCGGATCCCAAAATAATCAGAACCTAACTAAACTCTCATTAAATTACTCTAAAGTGTCGAAATCGGTTGGCGTTATATTTGTCTGTTTTTCGCGCACATACTTTTTGCTAATTTAAGACTTATGTGATTTTCTCATGGTTAACATTATCAGAAATAAACCAAATTAAAATAGGACCACATAAGTACACCAGCTCTAAATTTAAAAAAGAATAATCAAGATCGTTTTAAATTGTTTAAAAGTTCTGAGGTAATAAATTAAAAAAAAAAACAGTCGTATCGACAGCCTCCTCCTTTTACAGAAGTCGGTTAAAAATAATATTGTTTCTCAATAAAATACTAAATTGTTGTTCCGTTTCACTGCCAGATTCTAGGCAAACACAAATTTGTATCAAAAAATATTCGGAACATAAATAATTAAATATATAAATGATTTTATATAGAAAAGGTAAAAATCAAGGAACTATAAAAATTATGAACATGTTTTAAAGGAAGACTTTACAGAAATATAATTAATAAAATATATTGTTTGAGAATCCTCATTCTGGCGTCAGTTCAGTATATGACGTGAATCACGTACATAACTTTTGCGCGTTAACACGCATACGTATGCATTTTAACAAGAAAAATAATTAGATCTGAAGGTGTTAATTTTCTTTTTAACGTCTTC